>JANRGW010029694.1:80000-103403 GCA_024733675.1 Psilopsiagon aymara
AAGTATTTTAAATTAAGCAACAGTCAAGCTTAATATATTTTAATCACTGTAAGGGCATGCAAGGACTTTTGTGCTCTAACCTCCATTGCAGTATTTGATGGGTCCCTCTGCGCAGGGCTCCTCTCTCCCCAGCACACCCCACTGAATCTTCAGGGGCAGAGATTAACAACGAAGTGTAGTGATGAGGCACCATATTCATCAGCAAAGAACAAACCAGGCATTCTTAATACAGGGGTGTTTAAATACAAATCAGCCCTAGCATGACTCATGTTAATCACTTCCTATGAAAGAAAATTCATTTTAGAAAGTGGTAATTTTTCAGTTAAAAATCTTCATCATAACAAAAGCATTACTGGAATCACTCTCTGTACAGCAGAGTGTGAGATGCAACAAAGAAGAGAGTTATGAAACCCTATGACATTAGCAACACACATCATGAATGTTGAGAGGCTCAGTACTTAGACTTCTCTTCCAGGTTCTCCTGACTGGATAAGAACTTTTCCAGGGAGCTGCTGGGCACCAAAGGGAGAGCACAAAACCTTTACAGATTTCTGGCACTTATTTTAGGTGTCTGAAGACCTGCAGTGCAGATTCTGAACGGGGCTGAGCAAGAACATGCTGACTATGTGTCTGAGAACCAGTTCTGAGGCTGTTTGTTCCCCTGGCATCCTGGTTTTGTCCATCATCCTCTACTGCAAACCGGCTATGCAGAAGTGGTTTCCATGCTACCTGCACTCTACTGGAAGAGTTGTTTACAGTGTTATCACTTATGTAGTAATACATATATTAATATGTAATTGCAATATAACACATATATAGGCAAATATAATGAAATCTAACATTAGTATAGTGCAGGTAGAATGCAAAGCACTAAAAGTGGTAGAATAGCAAATGCCTTTTAGGATTGCAAACATATTTAGGATTCAGATGAGGATCATTCTACTCTGCTTAGGGGCCAAACACTCAAATAAGAAAAAAAAAAAAGCATTTTTCACTCATATTTTAATCCTGAATTAATTATTTTAGACATTTTCCATATTAATTAAAGCAGAATTGCTTCTTTCTTAAGTTCTTTATCTACTTTCTTTGAGTAAAGCTATTTAATACTGGAGATTGTGGAAAACATTTGTTCATGATTATCCAGACATATAGTCAAATAAGACTGAAACAAGAGCAGCATGCAAAAATGTATTTAAGGACTATCATCCCCAAATGCTGCTAAAAGCTATTAACCAGTACGTGTTAATTGCCAGAGCATTCATATTAATTTTCACTTCGGGCCCAACAATGTGGAATATTTCCCCTGATACATTTTAAACAAAGTTTAATTTAAGGAACTGCTTCTATCAACACTTATGAAAATTAACAGCCAAGCAATTAGCACTCATGAATTATCCCTTCCCCCATGCTTTCTACAGCATCATTTTTAAAACAGTTGCTACAAGAGAAATTGTTGGGTTTTAACCCATAACCAGAATAAATAACAAGAAACCCTCTAACACCACACAGCAGCAGCATTCCTCACAAAAGGGTTCTCAGCATCTGCCCAGCCTAAGATCACGCTGAGCTATTTTTGTTCAAACTATCTTCAGTAGTCAAGTTAACTCACAAACCCCTTTAAGGTCAGAAAAGGCAGACTTCCTTAAATCTGCATTTTCAACCAGCAGTCATGAAAATAGAGATAAACACACTCGAGGTCTGCATGCAGGAAAGGTTTCTGGCCTTGTAACTCAAGTTTATTCAAGAGCTGAATGATCCTTTCTTTACATTTTGACTGTGGTTTTCCAACTTTCTTCTTTGACTACTTTGCACCTCTCTGTCTGCCAACACCCTGCTGGGGATGTAGGAGCATTCATTTGGTGGCAAACATCTCAAAAACTGGACTGACAAGATATTTTAGTGATTAAAATTTCTTATAGGAAGCAGAGACTTGGGTTGGCTTCAGAGACTATTTTAAGGGGAACTGTAAATAGAGGCCTTAGCAGGAGTTACACATTCAGTACACAGTTCCTACAAAACTGACCATTTGATCCTAGCACAGTTTTTTTTCCTCTTCCAGTAACTAAACACATCATGGTAACATTTTTCTTCCTAATGGGAATGGCCATGCAGTTGAATAGTCTTGACACTAATACTGTACTAAATGAGGATCCTTTAAGATTAATATCCCAGAGCAAACTCATCGCTATGCTTTCCAGGAACTCGTGCAAGTTACACTTGTGATTTGAAAAGAAATAGTCTGGATTTCTATAGAATGAAAAGATAACACATGCTTTTAAAGCAGTTAATGAAAGCAGGTAGGGAGTCTGCAGGGGAACTAATGTTGTGAATCTCACAGCTGTGTCACTGAAACGAGCTATTACATCACTCCAGTGTTTCGGTTGCAGTGTCTGGCTATGACTTTCCAATCTGTGTTATGGTCAGCCTTATTTTCCCAACCTTATTAAAAGTCAGCGAGTTGGAACAATCAAAGCCATCAAAATTCTGTAAACAGAAATATAGATTTATCTATAAAATGGATGATAATTTCATCTGTGTGCACATAAAGGAAATCCTAATCTTAAATCTGACTCTGACTTCTTAAGCCTTCAAGTAATTATACAAATGACAAAGTAATTATAAATAACTAAAAGCATATTTTCATACAATATTCTTAGCAAGAATTTTCAGGATTCATTAACCAAGATGTACAACCCACATGAGATACAAACCACACAAACAGATGCAGGGGTTTGGTTTACTTTAACTGTTCTAAGGAAAAACTTGAAGGTAAAGCCAAGAGTAGTTACTCTGTGTGAGTGTATTTTGTAAAAAGCTGAAGTTTACCATGTACATGGAAGCCACAGATCCATCTTGCACAGTTGTGGGGCAAGAACCACCTGAACTCTTGAGCTGATTCAAATGCTTCCAGTTGCATTTCACAAGCCATATTCTCTACTATTTTGATAATTAATGAACTGATAGGAAGAAGAAATTAGAGTGCTTTAAAATTTTATTATTTCATAAAATTGCAGAAGTGGTTATGAAAAAGAGACTCTGTCTGGCAGAAAACACCTGCAAGAGGTAAGCATATTAATACATTGGCTTGGTTGATATCAGGGCGTACAGTGTTTTCTTATTTTTAAGAGATCAGCTGAAACAATTCATCAAATGTTGGAGGGAGGAGGAAAGGCCCCTGAAGAGAATGGGTTTATTTGATTTCAGGCCCGTTAGGGAGCTGAATTAGTGGTAAGTTAAAACAATTCAGAATGCAGTTGAGTGCACGCATGAACAAAGAGCTTCAACATGGCAAGTAGAGAGCTCTCCTCATGCTTTGCCAGTGCTCCACAAAACGGGTGTTACTCAAGCTGAAATCCGCCTTACAACCCCCAAATATACATATATAAACCAAAAGCCTAGTTATAATCTTAAAGATTTCAGAGCCACTGTGATCCCTTGAGTAAATACACAATTAAGTAGGGTTTTTTTTTAAGACATGTTTAATTAGGCTCCTAGCCCCTCCTCATCCCCCCTGCCTCTCCCCAATTATGTACCATTTCCCCAAGAGATATGTGGCTCTGTTAATTATGTAAATAAGTCATGCACTATTCCCTGAAAGAATTGTATTTATGTGAAAAATACTACTCATCTTTTATCAATAAAAATAAATGAGACCTGTGATATTTCATTAAAAATACTTTTTAAAAGCTAGATGGTTTTTGAATTTACATCACTGTCTGAAAATACAACAAAACTGAAGTAAAATAACTCACTCTTGAAATATAATGTTTCTTCTAGATCTCAGATGGTCCAGTAGGTATTTAAAACAGACAATATATGCAGAGAGAATGAATTTTATAAGCATATTATTGACACACTTACCAGAATAATATAAATGACGCTGTTAATACAGCGAGATTATACTCTAACAAAATGATAATGTAATTATTCTCAAGAGTTCAAAAGGTATTTTGATTTCTAGATCACAATCAGCTTGATTCATATCATACTCTACAAACCACAATTAAGCAGCAGTCAGATATTTCATTAATATCTCAAACTAATATACGTAGTACAAATGTCTTCAAATGGACCAAACACCTGCTAAATGTATCTGAGTTTAAAACATGAAAATTAAGATGTTCATTATAGTCATCCATAATTCCTATAAATAGAGTAAAAAGTACTTTGGATCATCAAAGCAGCAAGAAATTACATTCCTCAATTTTCTGAGGAAGTCTATCAGGCAGCCCAAATCATGCTTGAGTATTAAAGCAACAAGACTGGGACACCACTGAATTACAGCAGAGTTCTCCTAATAAAGTATTATTTCATCCTCACTTCCTCCGTGCATGACTGTTGGAAGTACATTTAAATGTTTGCCAAACTGAAATGATGTAACAACAGCATCCTCTGAGCTTAGAACAAAGGCATCTTGGACTTGTAACCATTAAAATACCTCCAAATAAGTTAGGACTAGTTCCTATATGCTAGTAAGTATAAAATAACAATAGCCCATTTTGCTATGCGGGCCTCATAGTCTAAAAGTTACCATCTCACAAATCTTCTGACTACTTCTAGACATGTTAGTGGAATTACATATCTGACTTTCCACTTCAAGAATACTTAACAGAATATGAAATTCTTCCATCACAATGGTAATGAAGCTCAAACTTCACACTCCCACAGGAGATTCCACAGACAAATCCAGCAGAAAACGTATCAGTGCAGTATTTATAATTGTTTTGGAACAATGACACTGATACATCACACCCATGTTTATATTTCTGTTTCCAGAGTTTATGGTAGAGAAAAATATTTGACAACAAAGAGTAAGTAAACTGCACACAAGGAAAGACAGTTACCTACAGCTCTGAGTTACAGCAAATGCAAACTCTTCAGAGGAGCGCAGTCAAGGGAATGAATTTGACCTACTGGCTTTCAGTGAACCTCCTCTCTGTGTATTACAGAACTGAGTACTTGAGCAGAATGTTTAGTAGCAGAATGTTTTTTGCCCCAGATATTGACCTAATGATGTTTCACTTTTACACCCTCAAAACAGACAGTGGCTTTTCCCACCCACACTGGAGAATTTTGAGGATAAAGACAGCATAAAACATGGAATATTTAGCAAGTGTTGTCATGTAGCCAGATAGAATAGATTTTTTGTTTTAAATGCCAAATAACCAATCATTTATACAAAGGGTCTCACCATCCATCAGCTCTGTAGAGAGACGTAGGCTAGGGTTCTGCCACACTAAACATTTAACTAACTAACTGGCTGGAGAAGGAAACAGCAAGGTAAGGTATGCCAAAAGGTAACACCATCATTTTGTAATGAAAATGGGAGGAAGTATTCTACCAAACCTGGAGCCATTGTGTTTCAGACTAAAAGAAGCATGTTTCTAGACGTCTGCTTTAAATTAACTGATGGCCTACTATAAAGCCTAGCTAAAGCTTGAACAAGTAAATGCACACAATAAGTAACTGCCTAAGGCTTATCACCTTCAGGTCAGGAAACTCCTGGATATGAGAGAAAACCATTCTGTCCACCTACCTTGCCGTCAAATTTTGAGTACTCATTGAAGGGGTTATTCAGCTGCAGCGGACACTGCTCCAGTCGCACAGACAGTATGGACTGCTTCCCAGAACATGGAGATTTTACTCGGAAATTCTTTTTTTCAAAGAGCGAGCTCAGCTCCTCTGCTGTAGGTCAGAAAAGAGATCAGAATAGTTGTACCAGGAGATGTACACAGGCTACTGGTTACCACAGAAAGGTAACATTATAAGAGGGAGAATGAAACCAAGTATATAAACTGCCATTTCTAAATTAACAGTAATGCTATGCCAAAGAACTGTTGATACACCTACAACAGGCCATGCAGAAGCATTTCCAGCTGAACTAGAAACACATGATCTCACGCTATGTTACAGGACAATACTACACTACCCCATTACCACAACATGTGCTGTCAGCAGTAGGCTTGGGACTACACCTGACCTAAAAGATGATTTTTTTGTCACGGTACACTGGATTTCGTCTCCTCTCAAAAAGCCCTCAAATCTGAAAACACTATTTCAGACGAAAAGCCTGGGCAATTAAAACCAAATAACTAAAAACAAAGGCTCTAAGAGCAAGTTCTTTATGTGATCTGGGAAGACTCATAAAAACTACATCATAAAAACTACAACAAACAGACTTTTTTATATGAGGAGCTGAATTTCCAGCAAAAGTTAAAAAAATAAAATAAAAACCTACGGCTTCTTATGTTATAAGGACACTACAAAATCAGGACAGGGCCCAGAGTGTTTCAGCATACCAGTACTGATGGGTCTCATCTGCAAGAATTCATGACTGAATCTGGACAAGGTTTTTCCACATCTGCTCTAGGAGCCAGGTATCCCCAGACTCCATCAATCACTGCCTGAGAGCCAACAGACCCAACACCAGCTCTCCTAGGCCAACTCTGCTCTGTGTTCCTACATATGGATTCTCTCGCATCTCAGAGATTTGCATGCTGCTCCTCCAGGGAAAGGAAACCTGCAGGGAGTAGGTTAATTTCTTAAAAGATGAAATTAAAACTTGACAAATTATAACTAGTCAAAAGCTGAATTTAATTTTATCAGCAGATTGCCTGAAAACTCAGACAGTTGGCAAAAGTGCTAAACAGTGGCACTAGGAGATACGCAACAGTCTTGTGAGAGGCTGCGATGAACCAAAAGAGCTTAATCAAATCTCTTTTAAATGTGGCAACTTAAACTCCATGAAGTATTCTGGCTTTTGTAACAAGCTTATCTCCATGTAAAAAATAAACCCGCAATCTCAGCTACAATTATGCTAGGGTATTACTCTTCACTGGTATTTCTTGAGCATTTGGGAAGTACTCTGTACCTTGGAATGCAATATAACAGTTTTATCGGTTCGAGTGAAAAAGCAAGTATTCTATCTTCACCTTTTGTCTCTAGGGATATGTTAAGATGATTTGTCTATTGTTTCCTTTGTTGAGATGTACAAAAAAGAGGATCTTGAGCATTCTTCTGAATTTTTTGTGTGACATCTGCTTTGCTTTGAGCGCTGTACAGCTTTGACTCAAACATCTCACGTGACTGGAGAGTTTCAATACAGTACATTCAGGTGCCTGAGTGCAGTTTTCCTTTCCCAGAAAACTTTCCAATTGCAAAAATCAACTCATTTAGGAAGAGCCACCCAAAACCTTCCAAAGATTTGCGCAAAACCCCAGAAGATAGGCAAGATTTCTGAAGAATTACCATCTTCCACTGCACATTTTGCCAGTTAATTCCTAACAGACTTGGGCTGCAAGAGCTCCAATTACAAACACTGAAAAAAACTCCCACATTTTTAGTTCTCAAATTTCAGGGAAAAAACCAGATCATATTCTTGCATTGAAGTGCTTTAATTGCATAATTTTTAATTCTTAATTAAAACTAAGTTTTGGCATGAGTCTACATTATATGTATTTTTCAGCTTCTGTGGTTCAGTTAGCTATATGAGCTATTCTGTGTGGGTTGAAAGCAAGGCTTTTGAAAGATTCCCTCGATATACACTTAATTTACATTTTATATGCTGTGAAATGAATGAATGTGAGATGTAAATACAATGCCTTATTTCTTGCTTTTATCTAAAAATACCTAGCATTTAATAAAAAGGATGAACTTCTGCATGTATACCCCTATTTGGTTTACAGGACCCACAGACTGTTATCACTAACAGAATTTATCTCTACGCTGCGTGAAGCTGAAACATTCATTTTACTGAAAAAGAACTGATGCACAGAAAGGTGATGGGAACAGGCAGCACCACAGAACAAAACCAACCAGACCACCACTTCCAGTCAGTCAGCTACCCCTGAAGCACCTCTATGCTTGCTAAACCTCTACCTACCTCCAAATGCATGCAGATTTCCTCTTACAAGTCTTTACACTACTACCATCTTATCTCTCAGACTCATTCCTGACAAAGCAAACAGCTTGTCTCATGACAGCACGGAAACAGATGATGAGCAGAAAATATTCTCCTCCCACCCTTACTTGTCTCTCACTTCCCTTTATCCTGGTTGGTGTACCTTTATTTCTGTACATAGTAATTAAAAATGGAAATCACAAATACAAAATTGCAAGATGCCTCAAATTGCAACTACAGATCCAACTGCAGGACAGCAGAGATGCTTAGAAGAGATTCTCTCTACAGCAAGGCATCTCTCTGAGGAGTGAGTGATCACTGAAGGTGGCACCACCAGACTCTAACAAAGGACAAACCAGCACCTTTTCAGCACTCTTTTGGTTTGCATGGGTTCAACCAGAGGCTCGACTTTGTCTAAAGCTCAGTCAGAAGAGGGCAGCCAAATTCTCCCAGTCTGAGAGCAGCTATTTCTGTTGCTATTGCTCTTGTACATGTTTGCCAATAATGCTGAACCCCAGGAACAGAACAAAGCCTGATACACACACTTGACAAGGAGGAGGATGCAGTGGATATTCTCCAAGGCTCCTTTCTTTCCTGGCCTCTTCCTACTGTGTTGTTCTTCATGTAAATAAGTGAGAAACGTGCAGAATCTCAGTGACTGAGCAGAGGAGGAAAATCAGCTCTGCCAATAGACAGTGAGCGCCTGGAGTTTCCACATAACTTACTTATTTCTTTATTCAAATTTCTTCTGCAGCAGGGAGCACATTCCTACAGAGGGGGACACCTCCATTACTGCTGGCTGACAGATTATGTCTATCTTCAGGGCAGCACATAAAAGGAACTAAACGTTGTGGTGGAGCCCACATGAATAAGATGACATAAGCAGCATAGACACAGCAGGGGACCGCAGTCTGAGTGCAATTCAGTGTAAAGCAGTATCAAGCAGTATATAGATGGGAATAAAGAGAGAGAATTGCATCATCATTGGTCAAATGCTATAGAATATTGAGCAAAGAGAGTTGGAGGTTATGGTAGATTAACCTTTAAAACCTACAACTCTGCTTACAGAAGTAGAAAGTCAAAACCACTTTAGAATGCATTAACAGAGGTATCAAACAAGCTGAACACTGTCCTAAGGATTAGTGTAACTGTGCTGCTCATGTGAGGAGCTTTGTGCACTCCTCTGAAAAAAGATATTGTAGAGCTGGAGAAGGTTCTGCAGATGACAGCCAGGAAGATACAGGGATCTAGGCAAAAAAAGGAGATTACACAGAGACCTCATTAAGATACACGCAAATTTTACAAGAAGTAGGCACGACAGACCATGCAAAGATTTGAATGTGTGTCAAATATAACACGAATAGATACTAGCTTGAGCTATACAATAGGAGAACTGAGACAGGTTCTTTTAAGTATTACAGTTTAAACTATGCAGGACATTCAGTCAGAAATTGTAATATAATTTAAAAAAGGATAGCATATTTTTGTAAGAAATGAGCGATAACAGTTTTCCCAAGGAAAGGCCAGATAAGGTAAGGCAGCATTTATTACACTTTCATTTAAGTAGATCATATAGACACATTATTTCGAAGATTAAGATTCCCCTTATCTAGAAAAGCAACCACAAAAATTATCTGTAAGAGTCAACTCTACAAAATTCTTCATCCCTTCAAGTACACCAAATGCCACTGGAAACAGCTGGAAAGCCACAGCCTAGGTGGATCCTGCATTCTAAATGCAGATACTTGCCAGTCGCCAAAGATATGTTCCTTACAGACCTCACAGTAACACCAAGAGCTTTACTACCTCCATTTCTTGCTTACGGAGACAAGAGAAGCCTTAGAAGATAATGATGCTACAAGATGATAAACCACAAACACTGTATTAATACCTTATATCACAAAAAAATAATGCAGCCACTCGAATTTGTTCAGACCAGCAGACTAGGTTTGAAATGTTATTTTCTCTACTTTGCTTTTACTAATAATTCGGAACGCCCTAATGATAGCTGAAAACAAATGAGACCCCTGTGGCACAGCACCTCCCTGCAATAAACTATGGGAAACAGGCAACTGGGGCATGGGAGGCAAATACAATAATTAGCATTTCCTCTACGTTTTGAAAGCTGACATGAAAATTACGAATGGAAAATGTTGTAACCATCAAAAGGAGAAATAAACACAGCAGGAAAATAGATCTTTTCTTTTTACCTGAGTAAGAAGTATTTCTGTCTTTCCACTGAACGTTTTTGCATTTTATTTGATTTTGTCTCTCTTTCCGCAGACGTTCTAGTCTCTGAGCTTGAAAAGAAATATTATAACTATAAGTTTGTCAATGAAAGTTTACTATAAACAAAGACATAATTAACTACCTTTATATGAATAAAGATGTTTTATACTGCATATGTAGGGGGAAAAGTCATAAAATTTTAAAGGTGGCACCCCTGAAAAGCAAATACCAACAAAAACATGAAAATGTTCTTGATTTATAATTGAAATTAGAGGATATAAAACATTAATAGAGATCATAAAGATAGTATTAACATGGAAGAGAATAATAAAATGTGAAAACTTCTGTGATTAATATGACATTTCATTATATAAATCATTAATAACGGTCTTAAAGGAATTTTAATGCACAAATGAACTGAAGTGAATATTACATTACAGGAATAAAATTACTGTTATGAATTACTCTACCCGTTTCAAAAATTAAAGATAAATGAACTCAGACTAGACTATTAAAGTTTTAAATATAAAATCCTTTATCTAAAAATCATGAAAATTATAAAATGTCAAAGCTATATAAATTAGCATAGCTTTTTCTTCAGTGTGCTGAAACAGTTTATAGGTAGTAAAAGAAATGATTTGTATCTTCACAACATTAGTCAAATCTTAAAATGAATATAATATTTCTTTATGTATATTTTGTCTCCATTTTCAAAATACAGTTTGGAAAAAAGCCACAAACAGTTATGAGATCAAAGAACTCAGAGACCAGGGTACCAGGCAATACCTTACATTATCTTTTTGTTAACAGCAAGGTCTCTCTAAGGAAATGGTCACCTAAACCTGGTAGAAGCTACCCAAGACAATGACCACAAGAAATAACTGATGTTGCGAAGTGGCCATTCAAAATAAGAAAGCAGATTAGACTGAAAAGTAGGTCTAATAATGTTGATCACAGGAAGAAACAATTTCCTGGATATATTAGCAATTTTGATGTATTGAGATCATTCATTAACTGAGTTTGTGGAAGAGATTCTAAAATGCTAAATTACTCTGACAATTTTTAGACATAATTTGAGTTCCCGGAGCAATTTCACCAATTAAAAAAAGGTTAATAAATATTTTCTATTATTACTCTTTTACATTTACTCTTTGAACCAAATTGTGGACACAGAAGTGATTCCCTCCCCAGCTGGAAACTGATGAAAAAGCCAACACTTCGAGGTTTAACGGCTGTAGCAAGCAGTTTAAGGTACAAACACAAACAGGGACTTTGATGTTTATTTCTCACTTAAGCCAATGTAAGGTTAATGCGTAAATAACTCCTGTGCATCTTAGTCCTAATGAAATGAGAGAAGTATCCCCACTTGTAAGTTTAAATATTGGGTAAAACACTGTTGTTGTGGTTTTATTCTGAAAGGAAAAAAGCCAAACAACTTCTTTATTTTTTCCCCCAATTACTCTAGAAATTGTAGCTCAAAATTACCTCCCAAATGGGCCATCATGAAGTAACTGCTAGATTCAAGATTCACATGCAAACAATGGATAAAGGAAAAAACATAGAATAAGAATAATGCATATTTTTATCTTGTTTGGGTTTTTTTGCCTCTTGACAAACAAACACATTAAAGTGCAGCGACCATCTCCACTAACTCCATCCTACTCTTCTACCTACAGCTGATCACCAGTGACCATTTACTGTGGAACTGTACTACAGCAATTCCAACTTAGATGGAATCATCAGCACCTATTAGAAGTCTGAATTATTCAAGGTTCATTCTCATGAGAAGCACGCTAGTTTAAAAGCTTTCTGTGTGACAAATGTCACTGACCAAATGTAGTTCTTGTTTCATTAACTGTTAGCAACTAGATGAGCCTTTGTTTCCAGCCATGAGCACGGGGAGACTTTGCTGTTTCCCACATCCCCACCACTCCACACAGACCTGCCTTCACTGTACTGGTTTCACTCCTCAGGATATGGCGGAAAGGAGGCAGTGAGGAGATGGAGCCCAGAGCCAAAACCTACTTTCATCCCACCTAGCTGCTGTAGAAAAGGAGGAGGAATTCAGTGGCAGACAGCTCCTGCACAAACACAGTGGGCAATAATACCCTACCATGTCTCACTCAGTACACATCACTTTCAGGACTAAGGGGATAACTTTCATATTAGAATGCACATAAAACTCATATCCAAATTTGCACACCCCAGTGAGGACCACCTAATAATCAACACTTCTGTAGTCTCTGCAAAAGTGCATTGAGTCTTCTACAGTAACTCATTATTGCTACAATTTATGAAGAAGACACTATCACTGTAATAATACAAATAATACAAAATGGCATTATAATTCAAAAACATTTATATTAAAGTAGCAAACTTCGTATTTATTCCTCTTCCTGTTTTTTTGCAAGGGCTCAGTACTGATCAACCCACATTGTTTGTGGGCTGTTTTCCACCCTACTCCATTTCACATCAGAGCCTGATTCCCTTGGTAACTGCATCAGGTTCCTGGTGGGACCAGCACAGGCAACAGAACACTGAAGATGCACCAGATGAAAAGAGGCAAAAAACTGGCACCCTAATGGACTGAGTGTCCTAACCATTGTTTTGGAATAAAATAATGTCAGATGGAAACAGAAATGGTTTCAACCCCTAATTTAAATGGAGATTATTCTATCAGCCTTGGGCAAATAATCCTTCACAATTATTTTCTGGAACAATTCTACAAGACTTTAAACTTTGCCCCTCCTTCCCCACAAACTGCGCCATCAACAGAACTAAGCAAGACCTCCATGGCAATGCTAGGCAGCCTGGCACACCAACCTTCTCCCTGTGCCTAACAGTCAGCCGCAGTTACATATTTGTCTTATTTCCTCATCTGGCTCTCCATGACAGCAGACCAGTGCCATGTCTTTTCTGGAACTTTTGACAACTTCTCAGTTGTAAAAGGTGTTTCACCACCATACAATGCTCTACTTGTTAGGTAGAGCACAGATGTTTTTTCTGAGCTCTAGGTGGTGTTATAATACCTTCAGAAACCATTTGAAATGTATATATATAGTGTAACACAGAAAAAAAAACCCAAAGAGAGATCAGTACTGACCACCCCATGCCAACCTTTTCATATATATATCATAGAACTTTCGCTCATAGCATCCCTTGGGTATAAGCAGAAGTCTGAATATCCTTCATGCGAAACAACAAATGGGACAGCTTTCTTCCAGCCAAGACAAACAGCAAGTTTTGAAACTTGCTCAAACTTTCTCAACTGTTAACTCAAATCCAGCTCAGGGTTTTCCCAGAAATAAAATTTCAGATGACAAAGCACAGACAAATCATCAGCTCACATCAAACTTCATTCCTCCCTTTCATAATGAATAGTTTTGATGCCTCACAAGGTAGATTCTTCTCAGGAAACAACCATCCTGTTTAAAAGGTAACACCCCTCCAGACATTAACAATGGAAACATCAAAGACTGTTTATGTACTTTGGATTTAGACTTGATGTCTTTACAGTTTTAAGTTTTTATATATAAAACTGACTACCTTTGTACATGAATAAGTAAAACAACAATTAAAACTCAGTTGACAGCACACTAAAGTAACTGAATCATTACACATCCTTTTATAAAAAGGGTCTTGACATTACAAAAGGAAAAGTTTGACACATACCCAGCTAGTCATGCTCTGATTTGTTCATACAAGCCAGACTAATAGAAACCAAATTTAAAAGGCTAATGTGATCATGGCTGCAAACATCATTTACCTGTGTTCGATCGTCTTCTGATTCCAAAGTCCCAGCTTGAGGTAATATCGACTGATTGGGAATATACATAGCCCTGAGTCTCACCATTGCTTCCCTGTGTTTCTGAACCACTGTCCCCATATGCTGACGAGGGATTAAACTTCTCCAGGTCAACATCGTGATCTATCAGGACCATTTCACACATCCCCGTGTCATCACTGGTCACGTGTGACTGCCGAATATGAGCAAGTATAATTGTAGGGTTGTCCAGGAAAGCCATTCTGTCCATTCAACACCAGTCCAACACTTCACTATACTATCTTCTTTCCATCTTGTTTCATGGACATATGTACCTAGAAATATAAGATACACAGCCTTTTAGGAAAACAAACAACAAAAACCAAACCCTGACTCAGGAAGGTTTGTCTTTTGGATGCACAAAACCTGACTCAGCTTTGTACAGTGAATTATTTTAACTCTGCTTCTGTTCATATAAGTTACACTGCATAAAGAAGTGGTTTCGGAGGACAGCTTGAAACCTGAATCCCAAGGCAACAGAACACAACCAGACACCCACAGACAGGTCTCATTACTCTACAATGAAAGGTTGCTGTAGGGCAAAATACTCTAAGTGCTACAGAGAAGATTACAGAGAAAATACACACGAGAAACATCTGTCCATTCAAATTCATAAGTTTACAAAACCAGGTTGGGATATGAATTTCTTTTTCACGTGCTACCGTTCTTCTTCTGCCTCTACATGCCAACCCTCTGATTACTTTATTATGGACCCTCTCTGGGTTTTGTATTTCCAGGAAAAAATCTAAACATAAAGAGGTTAGTATCTCAGAGCAGAATATTGAACATCTGCTGCGGCACTGTGCTTCACGTAGGGTAACTGTTGTAATATAGAAAAAGCTCTATGATCATATACCACAAGTCTGAATTCTTAAGCACTTTAACAGCAGTAATTGCCACTTACCTAAAATATTTCATTCAGAGTACTCAAACAGTCTTACAAAATAAAGTAGAGGACAAAGAAAAAAAGACCAAAACCACAAAACCCAAACCACACTCACACTGTTATCCTCTTTTACTGTAGCTGTGGATTTATAGTTATGTCTTAAGCTAATTCAAGCCTGGGCTGCCTCTGAAAGGGGCGACTCTGTGCTCCTGCCTGGCCAGAAGTTCAAAATCCCCACTGCTTTTCTAATCATTTGCATATCAGAGGAAAAGAGGGCAATATATTAATACCAGCTACAGAACTATAGGTGTTAATTTAGCAGTTTGAACACAGGGACAACAAAACCAAGCTTTACAGTTGCTGTTTGCAAAACTGCTGCCAGCAAGAATAAAACACTAACGGAAAAGGAGCAATTTTAAATCACACAAAGCCATATTCCATGAAAATCTCATAAAAGCAGCTGGCCTTTTCCTGGCAGATTTTAACAGAAGAAAGTGAATGAAAGCATCAGACAGGCTTGCTCCAGGAAAACACATTTCATAATTTCCCCTGTATAATTCCAAGGGGAAAAGTGTGTTAACGTATACAGGCCCATGAAGCAGCTTCTGCATTTAAACAGTCGGAAGCAAAGGTAATACTTTATTTGGACACCCATCTTATGAAAACCCCAAAATTTTGAAGGTGTACTGTAAATTGCAAACCCACCATCTCTGCCAGTATCGTCCCTACCACCAAACATCAGCATCCACTAATTAGAATGTTCACTAGAGATTTACATCCTTCATAACTTAAGGCTTTTTTTTTATTCCCTTGGCCACAAATATTGCCTTCTTTCTTTTTTTCCCCCTGAGAGACTGTACTCTTTCTGCTTTAAAAAAAAAAACAACAGACAAATCCAAAAGTATTATATTAAACAACAGGCCCAGCAGCAACAAGGAATTCAATAAAGAAATGGTAGAGGAAAAAAACCTGACATGCTGCTTGTTATTAATACACTACACCTACCATGCATTTTAATAAATTATGCTATTAGCTAAACACGCTTCATTAGTATCCTTGGAGTTACTCAAAATCCAACTGGATGAGGCCCTGAGCAACGTGCTTGAGCTGGCCCCGCTCGGAGCTGGGAGCTGGGACCAGGTCTCCAGAGGTCCCAGTCAACCTCTGCACGTTCTGACTCAAAGTTCTATTTTCTGACTCTTTCCATTACAGAAAGTAGGCCTCCAATCCCCAAAGGATTTCTCATAGTCCTCAATGTGAGAGGCCATAAGGCAAATGTCCTACCACAAGGCAGCCATCTCCTGGCTGTGATTTACGTGATAAAGACCTCTAAGTGTGACTAGTATGTGCGATGCAGAGAACACAGACGCAGAGAGGTACAGTGTATGGGTATTTTTAGAAGTGCACTCAGAATGTTCTTAAAATTTCATTCTTTACACACCACTCATTAGCAAAAGCCATGCTTACCTGCAGCAGTAAGAACTTGTTTAACTAAGCAACTGCCTCGGGCTTCTAAAAGGTCTGCAAACTCCCAATCAAAAATTACTGCTGCCCCATCAATGTGTCATATAAATGTTGGCATGTTAATTGTGTATTTATAAGATTGTTAATGGTTAGTTAATTTACCTCCCACACTATTATTGTACTTGAAATGATTTAAGGTCTGCTAAGGGAGTTAACAACATGTAACAGCAGATGCGAGAATTTTACCTTTATATTCTGCACCCCGACTTCACGCTATTAACAGTCCATGTGCTAAATTAGCCAAGCTTCGTTACAGTTTTACATACGCAATCACTTTCCCCATAAACATGAACAGTGAGAAATTTGCAGAAATTCTGTTTCAAACTGAAGTTTAATACAAATATATTTTTTCTTCCCTCTCTACATATTTTTCAAAGGACACATTAAACCTGATTTCTCAATAAATTACCCAGAACTGCAGTTTCTATGAACAGCTAACAGCCCTCGAAAAAAACCCAAAACCTGAAGTTCAGATTTTTTTCAGTAGTTGTCACCTACACAATTCTAACTGGTTCCTTCTTTTAACCAAGGCAAAACGCAATTAGATTGTACAACCTGGTCTGCAGGACAATGACCTCCAATGAAGTGAAAGAATTCAGAGAAGCAAAGCGTGACTTTGCAAACCTTTACACAAATATTTGAAGCCTCCATGTCATCAGTTCTAGTAAAATTACAGGTAAGAGATCAGTCTCCAGATCCACTGAGAGGTGCCAGCATTTCGCTGCTTCTGCATTTCTGGTACCCACACAGTTACTACATCCACACATAACACCTGAATTTAATGAATTCAGGGATTTCTGAGCCTCAGCAACTCACACATTCCTCAATCACAAACAAAAAATAAATGTTCTTTTAAGACTTGCACTACAGAGATATTATTCTACTATTAAATAAAATACTTTGCAGACAGCTGTCAAGCATACTGTATGAAAGCACTAAAAATGAAGAGAACAATGTGAAGCTTATGCAACCATAACAGTATTTATGTATGATGTGATATACAGGTTAGTGTCATGATGGCAAACACGTAAGCGGAGAGTGCTGAATCAGCCCTTCACTTTCTTTTTTCTCTCTGTCATTCACTTGTCTTACTTCCTGCATACTACCTGACCAACACCCTGGGGATAAGCACCCTCTCTCCCCTTTTCCTGGTCTCACTGCTGTATTGCTGAAGTGCCCCTGTCAACTGTGTGCAGTTACAGAGCATCCTCAAAGGTGTAAAACTGCACCATCAAGAGGCTGAATGACTTGCCAGGTTTTGCAGCAACTTTAGCAAAATCAGGCAGCTGGATCTCAGTCTACTATTTTTATCAGAAGTATTCCTCTTCCAGTAACCCACTGCTGTATTTATGGCATCTATAGACTCACGCAGCAAGTGAAGCTAGGTTGTTATGCAGATCAGCCTCATTCATAACGCAGCATATGATAAGTAATGCAGAACGCCCTACAAATTATTCAGCTCCCACTAGGTGACACAAAGGTCTTTGAAAGAGGATATGCAGTTACACAGGCTGTACCTTACACACACGAATGAACACATGTGAAGTTGGTGGGGCAACTTCATCATCACAACATACTAAATGGTCTTGTGACCCCCACACTTGCTTGACATACTGTGTTTATTTAAATATAAGGAAGATTTTCTCACTTGTTCTTTCCCCCCAAAAAACCATGCATATCCCAAACCCAGTTTGATTCATATTTGCATGCTAGTCTACATCAAGTGTAGATGCAAGTGTGAGATAAGGGGAAAGGGCGAGCTAACCACACTGCCATCCTTCCCATCCACCCTACCAACCCACTGCACACCAGTACAGGCGACAGAAGACACAGCTGAGAATGCTGGACCACACTGACTTGTGGGACTGCAACTGTGTGTCAACCTGCTCTTACCACTGTTTTCAGAAGAAAACAATTGACCTTGAGCACGGAAAACGTTGAGCCTGTGGGTTACCTTACTTTTGGGAAAACACAGTTATTTTGGACTGAATTTTCTGGTTTGTTTTAACAAACACATGGAAATCTGCTCACAGACCTCTAAATAGGCTAGAATAAATGCTAAAACCTGGAGAAAGCTGTTAGCAGCTAAAAATGTTTTGTTACAGGAAAGACCTACGACTTTCCAACTCTACCAATATTAATGAAGTAATTTTAAGAATCCTTCAGTTCAAATAGCTAAAAGCAGCTGTAATTTCCTCCATAAAACTCTTAGGCCAATCCCTGCAAGGTTATTTTGCTCTCTAAAATATAAAAGAAAGAAGTGACAAGTGGGAAAAAATTTCCACCCCCCTATTTTGCAAAGCTGTAGGTTTGTGATATTTTTTTAAAGATGGAAAAATATTTAAATTGGCTTTCCTCCTTGGGGAAATCATAAACAATTAAAGCCCTATCCAAGGTAAACAAAAATGCACCAAACATTCAAGTTCTAGAAGGTACAGCCCGGAGCTGAAACAATTACTAATGATCTCAGAATACAGCAGGCTGGAAGAACTGTATAATATTATAGGTCATCTTATTGCTCAAGGGTTTCCTTAGTCACCAGACTTAAACACCTCTCTGACTGGAGCTCTTTAAAGTGATCTGTAAAACCAATGAGAAAAATGGGAAGATTAGAATAAAAAATTGATCCTCCTCCCCCACATCATATAAACTGGAGCGAACACACTTCAGAATTTATGATTCACGTTGTATGAAATAATTTCACAGTAACTTCTGTCTGCAATTGCAAAAGAAATGGCTCTGGTTATCTATATTTGCAGCAGTACAAATAATCAACCCCCTCGAATGCCAGACAGACTCCTGTGCATGCAGGATAAAGGAGAGAGAACCACAAGGTATGAAAATTTAAGTTTATGCTTCAACAACAGCTCAAGTGCATTTAAGAATGAATACTTATCTAGAGAAGGTGTCACTCAAGCTTTGGGTTCTAGCATTAAGAAAGGAATAATCATTTGAAGTCATTTAAAGAGGAGCTCTTTCACAAGTGAAACCGGAATGTGGAAGTTACACTGAGAAAACACTACATTATACGCAACTTCCCACAAATTATTTGTTAGTTTTCAAACCTGTAAATTAATCTGGCATTAGCTATGTAGTTCTGTATTTATCCACTGCTTGGAATTTGGCTACGTTTTTGTTGTTGTACTAATCAGGATGCAAATGATACCAACTCCGCTATTTTAATTATTGAGCTTTAGGGAAGGAGGGAGAGAGTACTGGAGTACGTATGGAAGCTGTATGCTCTCCTCTGTTTGTTTCCTGATCTTGTCAAATCTTCATTTAATTGTAAACAAGTTGATTCTCCGCTAACCTGAGCTATCTTGCACCAAGATTTTAAGCAAATAAATAAGTATAAAAAAAAGTAGAGATTATAAATTAGGGCAGACAAATCTGTATCTAGACTCATGCCTGCAAAGAGCATTCTATCAATATAGTGAAATGCTAATCTCCTAATTAACAACCTAATTAGGTAATTATGGCTTTGCAGAGGGATGCCTAAATGAAATATGACAACATGGTCACCTCTTTATATGGCACCTGTGGGCCTTTTCAGCTGTCACTGCAAAGAGTGCAATATCAATTTGAACAGATGACAAAGTGTTGTCATTTTTCATTCTGATATTGTACTGAATGGTTTGGATAGGAGCAGTTTAGAAAAGCGGCATCTTGCCTGGCTTTTGCCTAATCTAAATATGTGCAAACACTTTGCTTAATTTTTAATGTCTATGATTATGCTTATTTTTCCATGCTGGCTAGCAAACACATCCTAACACATGCGTTACATCTGCAATGTCCTACTGCCCTGACCCACAGCACTGGAATCCCTATCACCCAAATTCACAGCATGCATTCACCACAGTTTACTATCCAGAAAAAAGATGAATGTTTCAGTTCCTTTTTTAAGGCTTAACTTCCACTTTAAAAATAACAAACCAAAAGAGAGTACCTTTTAAATAACACACGGCATATTCCATTTCATTTTTACCGCTGATGAACACTCTTTCCCAGAAGTGGGGCAGCAGTTGCTGCCTGCGAGCGGGTAAAGCTGTGCTTCCATTTGCACAGAAGCTGGAAAGAAATACTTTCAACTCTGGTGCTGCACTCTTATGTGGAACCATGATTTTTCACTCATATGCCTAAAACGCTTTAATGACAATTCGCTAGGCTCTAACATTCTGAAGATGAACAAATAAAATACCTACTTGCAAAGAGGAGGATAGAAGCATAGGCTCAGCCTGCTCAAATATTAGACTAGAACTTCACATTTGGCTCCTCTCACTGTGTATTCAGGAACTTAAAAACCCCCCCTAAACTTCATAACCACCTATACAAACTTCAATCTTGGACAAACACAACAGGAAGCTTCAACATTTAACCTTTTTTTTTTGCCTGTATAATACTCAGAGATGCTGGGCTCTCTGGGTTTTCCTGGCATTCCTCACCAGCCACGTCCACACTACAACTCCAGAGTGAGCCTGAAGTGTGGCATTATCCCGAAATTGCCTGTATCTCACCTCTACAGCTGTGTCAAAGCTGCGTGGATGTGCTAAAGTCAAACTTGACTGAAAGGTGCTTAAGCATGTGAAGGCCCCTGGCCTTACACAGCTTGCGCTAGGTGAACCCAGGACAAAGCCTGGAGACTTGCTGCAGCCACAGCCAGCCCACAGGCTCCTGGCACAGCACTGCAGTACCACAGCCAGCCTCACTGCACAGAACTCTGGTATTAAGCATAGGCCAAAACAGTTTCACATTTGTTGTTTTCTTCAGTTTGTTGCCATTCCACTTCTAACTGCATGAAAGTACTTTTATTCCATAAAAAGGATGATCATAATCTTGTATTTCATAACATAACAGGGTGCAAGCTGCTTCTGACCTCAAAAATGCTCATGAGGGTAACAGCAACTTAAAAAACTCCCAAAAGTTCAAGCCCCTTTAGGACTCTATGTCAAATGCAACTGGCCAGATTTACGTTTCTTCAACAACAGATGAACCTACCTTTCCTCTGGCTTTTAATTTTCATCTTGACAAATTTTTGGTCTGTTTCCTTCAAGAGCACACAAAACATACTCAAGGAGCTTTGTTTTTCTTTCTAAATAATTGATTCTGATACAACACTTCTTGAGCAATAAGGAAACAAGGCAGGGATTACCCTTGTGCTGTCCTGTATAAGAAACTGACCTTATAGACAATGAACAGATGGATATTGCACTTTAATAAAGCGACACATATTAAAATGCTTCTTGGAGTCTTTGTCAGAGGAACTGCTTAATGGAAAAGCCCTTGCTTGGTCACTTCAGACAAGGGGAGGCCAGCTGCTACCAAAACCTTACAGCAAACTCAGTGCATGGCACATCTCGTGCATGAGGCAGTACCACAGTCAGGAACCACCATCATACCAGAGACACAGTCAGTCTGTGGTAGTGTTGCCTCCACAGCACTATTCCATGTGCTGCTAATGTCTGCATGGCCACAGTTCCGCTGCTGCACC
The DNA here is from genome assembly GCA_024733675.1 of Psilopsiagon aymara. NCBI lineage: Eukaryota > Metazoa > Chordata > Aves > Psittaciformes > Psittacidae > Psilopsiagon > Psilopsiagon aymara. Next base: position 101,851 of record JANRGW010029694.1, read on the forward strand.
CCAAAGCTCACAGCCTGTCCCTTCCAGTAACTAAAAGGCAGCAACTGAGAATAGCCTGAGCTCTCCTTTCCCCTTCCTCAGCCAGGGCCACTGTCCCTCTCCAAAGCCAAGAGCTGCCACGCAAGAGATCTCCTGATCCTACATGGGGTGTGCAACTTGTGTCCTGCTTATTTGCTGTCCCATTTGTGACTATAAGTGACTCTTCAACGCGGGAGTCTGTTTCTCACACTCACAGCTTAGGAAGGTCAGGAAATTAGCGCTACAGAACACTTACAAATCATTCTTCCAACCTGCTTCACCTGCCAAGGCCTTTGCTGATCAAAAAGCCAATCCGTTACTTGCTACAACTGGGTGAAACAGTTAAGCAGACAATGAAAGGGTGTAATGAGAAAGACCTGAAACATGACGTGAGAAGGAAATGTACTAAACTGGTTCCAATTCACTGCTTCAGTTATTTCTGTAGTCTATATGTAGGTAATGATCTAATTTTTTTAAATCTAACCCAAAAAAGTGTCCGTGAACAGATCTGCTCTGAACTAGAAAAAATAAATGAGAGAGCTTAATTCCCAGCCTTGCACCTACCTGATAAACCCCTGAAACCCAAAATCACATAGCACATACTTGGAAAATCCAAGCCTGGCTCCAGCATTTCCCATTTAGACAATCAATAAGCTTCCACTAACACTGAAATCCATTTGTTGGAGTGTCTTCCAGGAACCCTTCTTGCTCCTCACTGCCATTCCTGCAGCGAGCACACTGGTTCTGATCACCACCTGCCATGCACATGAAAAAAACGAGACCACAAACCAGCAACACATCAACACGTGACAACACTAAAAGGGCCCATCCTGTGAGTACCCAAGCAGTCAGGGCAGGAACCCACAGGCTTTAGAGGCGATCAAGAGTGTGAGCCCTGATGCATGCCATCAGTGACTCAGGTGAAGCGGCAGCACTGGGCCAGCTCAGACCCCTCCGGCCTCTGAGCAAGTGCAGAGCATTTCCAGTGCAGCCCCTAAATCCAGCACCCCTCTGCCTGCTTTACCAGACACCCAACTCCAGCAGCGGAGCCCCGCATCCCACTTACCTGTTTTCCCTTTACAGCGCACTGCCAGGTGTTCCGCGGACAGTGCCGCCTGCCCAGCGGCAGCGCCTTGCTCCACCGGGGGACGTTAACCCCGCCTCGCTCCGCACCAGAAGCTGCCCCGAGCCGCCCGGGCACCGGCTGTGACTGTCTGCGGAGGCCCGAGAAGCCCCGGGTCCTCGTACGCCAGCGGCGTTCCCCCGGCACCGCAAAGCCTCCCGCTTCCCTGTGACATGTCACCTCATCCCGCGGACTGACCACAAGCTTTTACACCGAGGAACAAGGGCGGGGTTACAGCACGGAGCGTCGCTGCCTCGGCGAACCCCCCGGGACGCCCCGTGCCGGTACCGGGCAGGCACCCCGCAGCTGGGCCCAGCACCGCCCCGTGCCCGTGCCCGCGACGCGCACCGTAGGGCCCTACACTCACAGGCTTCACCCGGCGAGCCGCGCCGCGCCGGGCAGAGCCGCTCCG
>JANRGW010029696.1:0-22905 GCA_024733675.1 Psilopsiagon aymara
ACTTCATCAGGTTGGCATCAGCCCACCTCACAAGCATGTCAAGGTCCCTCTGGATGGCATTCCTTCCCTCCAGCTTACCAACTGAACCACACAATTAAGTCTGCTTTCATTCCAGATTGCAAATAAAAAGAGAAAGAACAGCAATAAGAATTACATAAATTTAAGTATGTGCTTTTATTTTACATTTTCATGGCACAATTTGATTTGTAAACATTAAATTACTGGTCCTCTTCTTCATACGTTGAAAAATAACCATCAGACATTTGAGGGCTTTACCTGAGATTTGGGAAAAAAAAAGAAGGAGAGATATGCCATCTTTTACCTTACTCTCATACAGTACGATTTTAGGAAGAATTACAAAAGCAAATGTTTTCCAAAATAGGACAGTTTCCTTTTGACTATAAAGATGTAGAAAATGCATCAAAACACCTTAGAATGATCGGTCTTATTCAAAGAATGTTGCAAGTCATCATCTCAAACAATTCCATTAATGCATAGCTGAAACACTGCATCAGTCCTGCAGCAGCATGATATCAACGTCATCATGAACGCCTTGTAAAAGTAGCTCCCCTTGATAAGTGATAATCTTCCGTCGTTTTGCAGCCTTAAGAGTTCCCACTAGGGCTTCAAAGAGGTTGGCACACTTTTCATCAGCAAAGAGCACACCAAATTTCACGCTGACTTGTCCATCAGCATCTACATGAAAGATACAACGTGAAAACACATGCAGATTTTTTTCACTTAGGAGATTACTGTGGAAACAAAGTGACATGATGCCAGAACACTGAAAGCAAACCCTATGGTGTTTCCCAAGGTACTGGGGAACATACTATGAATGCTGATGATAAAAAGTAGGCAGAACTCCTGCCTGGTATGACTTTCCTTTTTTTCCAGAGACTCATATCAAGGACCATATACCTGCTATGATTATTTTTACTGCTGACTTTCTGAAACCTACTACCAGCACAGACTATTCCTCCTTAAAGCATAAGGAAGAAATAAACTTTAAGTTATAAAAATGGAGAGTTTTCCCCCTTTTTTTTTTCCACTTTTTAATATTTACGGCTCACATTGAAAAAGCTGCAATGTGAATTTATTTCTCATGCAAAGCAAGAATATTCAAATATATGTGAAGGTTGGCTCGGTTATTCCTAAAAGGCAGATGCAGTCACACAAAATGCAAGACATACATATTTGCTTAGGTTTTGAAAAACAAATAGAACCAAAGGCAGTTGCATCAGAACAGAAATATACAAGCAGGTAACACATCCTCTCTGGAGTAGGACTTTTTACAAGGGCATGTAGTGACAGAACAAAGGGGAATGGCTTTAAAGCTGACAGAAGGCAGACTTATAGTAGACGTTAGGAAAAAAATTCTTCACTATGAGGGTGGTGAGGCACTGGCACAGGTTGCCCACAGAATTTGTGGCTGCCCCATCCATAGCAGTGTTCAAGGCCAGGCTTTGAGCAACCTGGTCCAGTGCAAGGTGTCCCTGCCCATGGCAGGGGGTTGGAACTACATAATCTTTAAGGTCCCTTCCAACCCAAACCATTCTATGCCTCTATGATCCACAAACTGCACAAATATTTCTAAAGGAAGAGAAGTTTTAACACTGAAAATCAATCTTTAGAGAAAAAGCTACCTCCTAAGCAAATTTAAGGAAGGTTGGCACTATGCCTGTAACTCCTAGATCAGTTCTAGGCATACAGATCCATTCCAAACACTGTGATGAACAGAACTGAAGCGCATGAATTCTGAAGTGCAGAAGTTACTGGAAGGAGATGGAAGGAAAAGGAGATGCAAGGAAAAGGTGTAGCTCTCTTCTTCAATGGCTGGTGCAAGTGTTGGAAGCCTAAAGTTTGCAGTTTTATTTTTGTGGGAGCTGGATTTCAGGCCAACACACTCTGTGCTGCAGAGGCTTAAACATTTAACTTCATAACAGAACCACATTACAGGATGGGACTCAGGGAACACCACAGAGTTCAACATTAGGCATATATGCATGTTTTCAGGTTATCCGAGCCTGCTTAATTAAATTTGTCAAGTTCACACCTTGGTCTAACATGACTACATCTGTATGGCATGTATGTATAACATAACTGCATCTGTCTGTATGGTCAAGAGAAATTGCAATACTTACTTCTGGTTCCCAACCGCCGAATCTCCTCAACTAAGAGGCTAACTTCATGTTCCACATTCATTGTGGTCTAAAAGATAAAATAAATTTCGAGAAAGTTATTAGAAGACCTATAAATCCTTTGTGCTGTCCTGGCCTATCCTCAAGTCATCAGGAATGTCACAGCACTTTGTAAATCCCAGTAGCATGGAGACACATGGCTCCAGGATAACTGAGATTTCAGCCTTGAATGGATATTGCCTCCACACCTCCATATTGGAGGGGAAGCGATCAGAAACTATGACCTCAGTAACATTCTAAACATAAATGTAAGGAGCTAATCTCAAAATATGAGAAATGTGGAAAGGCTGGGGGGGGGGGGAGGGGCAGGAAGTTGTTTTAAAGCAAGAGCGCAGGCTGCCACAGAATCAGGAGAATCCTGTTAACGTCACAGGTCTTCAGAGGCCTTGCAACTTTGCATCAATGCCCTCAATAAAAATGGAACATCTTCTATTTTAACACCTCGCTGGGATATGTGGTAGATTTGGTTTTTTAAACCACGCCACAGCTTTCCAGTTATCCTGGCAAGACATTTCTGACATCCATCTGGTAACAGCAGGTAGATGCACGCAGTGCCTGAAAGTACAGCAGCTACCACATACCTGCTACCAAGAGCAGAACTGAACCAGAGACAAACTATACAAGTGTCCCAAGCCAGCCAACATTTATGTCCGTTCATAGCAATCCCAAGGAACTACTACACTGCCAAACAACCTGTGCACCTCCTTGCTGGGAAACTCAGCTATTTTCACCAACCTTCAACAATGCCTCGCAACACTTTGCTATATGAAACTTGGTAGATGGCAACTGTACAGTCACACAAAACAGTATTTGTCTACAAAGCACCCAGAGTTACTAACTCTGGGTGCCTGAAAGGTGTTTTGGGATTTATACTACGCAAAGCCGCATCAACACAATTAAACTGTTACGTAGAACTCCTTAGGCAAAAACTGGCCTCAAGATAAGCACAAGGAAATAGGCCCCCCAAAGTAAAGCATCAATGCAGCTTCCACAGCTGCTAAGGATGCAGTTGGGAACAAAGGTGGTAGAGATTCTGCAGTGAGCACGGCCAGATAGGGCTCAGTGAGCACAGAGACCCTCGCTGTGATTCAAGAAACGAGGATTTCTGCATAGATCTGCTAAAGCAGAGTTAAAAAAATGACATCTGGATGCACTACAAACTCTTCCCCTTGTTTTTTTTTACTGAGTTAAAAGAAAGTGACATAGTTCCACCTCCTGACCCCTGACCTTTCCAAGAGGTAAAAAACCTCTGTAACAGCCTGACTTTAAGATCCCAAATTCACTAGCAAAAATACGTCTTCTTAACATGCAAAACTGAGCAAGATTATTATCAACATGGGTTTGTAGGCAAAGCCCCATTCAACCTGCAGTTTCGTCCTTCATGCACAGTAACAACACTGAGGTGGGTATTAACAGACAAACAGGAAACAGTGCAACAGGAAGCACTGCCGCGGTACTCTGCAAGGCTGCCTTGGGAGTTCACAGCAGCAGAGCTTCTCAGCTTTAATTGCCTTGCATGAATTCCATAAAGTTCTAGATTTTAAGTGAGCACTAAACATGTCGTTCCAAGTTACTGAGGAAAATACAACCCATCTACCAGAAAGCTTACACTACCGTTATTAATGTGTCAAACTGCCAATTCGAATATTGGTCATTACAATAGCATAATTAGCTTCTCATTAAAGATGTTCTTTAAATTCTAAAGGCCTTTTTTTCTTCAACTTTTGCAATGCCCGTCAATTTAAAATTATTTCACCTCATCTACATACACTGGTAATTTAGATGGCAATATTTAGAATTAAAAAAATAATTCTACATTATTACAAAAGACTTTTGAGATCACAGGATCGCGGCTGCGTAAGGAGTAAGGAAGAAGGAATTCCAGGTATCTTAAGAACGTTGAAATATTTACTTCATACCGTCATACACTGGACACACCAACGATCAAGAGTGCATGCCAACTACTAAACTCTAGTATTTCTGACTCTGCTGGAAGCCAGCATGTTTTTTCAGTACACCCAAACTTCTCGTTATTCGCTGGCAATTAGCATCACGGTGATTTAGCAGCAGCGCACCTCCGCAGCGCCGCACCGAGCTCTCCCGCGGCAGAGCCTGCCCATACCGCAGAAGATGGCTCCTCGCCCGGACGGACCGCGCGTGGAGGCAGAGCGTGGGCCCCTTCCACCAAGGCACCCCCCAACCCCCCGGACTTTGTGGGGCACGGGAGGGCCGGGGCTCCCACCGCGAAACGCGTCCTCCCGGGCGAGGAGCTGCCGCTCCCGCCCGCCGCCGCCCGGGCAGCGCCTTTCCCCCGGGGCGGAGGGAAGGACGGCTGCCCGCAGTACTGCCGGCCCGCTCGCGCTCCCGCTCCCCGCCACCACTCACCCGCTGTCGTCGCCGCTGTCGCCGGGAGGGGCGCTGCCAAGCAGCGCGGTGGCGGGGCGGCGGCGGAAGGCGGAGGCAGGGCGAAGGGGCGGGAGGCGGTTAGTCAGGATCCGCTGGGGCCTCGCCCCGCCCGGCGCCGCAGAGGCAGGCTGCTTCGCGGTGCGGTGCCCTCGGACGGTTTGGGTTGTGCTGTTGCTGGCTGCAGGAGGGGTACCCCGGCAATGTGCGCCGGGCGCCCAGGCGCTGGCGCCAACCCCGGCTGCCCCTCGGCCCCTGCGTGCCCACTTCAAGGACTGTGTCGTTCTCTCCGCCATGAGGCCTTCACTGTTTGCCATATCAGCGACTTCCAACTTTGTCAAATCTACGGATTTCATCGGGACACTGCGTTCTTTTCACGGCAAAGGATGAGTGAGTTTGTTAGGTAAAATGCCTTCCAAGGCCAGCCCTTCAGAAACTCTCTAGGTGAGCTCTCAACATAATATGCTGCATTGATTCGGTCACCTTATGTTACTGTACCATGCCTCACGTGCTGCATCTCCACTGGCTTCCCCAGGTGACACCATGACACATTGTCTTCTTAGAATCATAGAATCACAGAACAGTTTGGGTTGGAGAGGACCTTAAGAGCATCAAGTTGCAACCCCCCTGCCACTGGCCAGGACGCCTCACCTTAGACCAGGTTGCTCAAAGCCCTGTCCAACCTGGCCTTGAACACTGCCAGGGATGGGGCAGCCACAACTTCCTTGGACAGGCTGTTCCTGTGCCTCACCACCCTCACTGTAAAGAACTTCCTTGTATATAACCAAAACTGCCCCTGTTTAAGTTTGAACCCATTGCCTCTTGTCCTATCACACCCCTTGTCCTATCACTGCAGTCCCTGATGAAGAGTGCCTGTCCAGCATCCTGGTATGCCCCCTTCAGATACCGGAGGGCTGCCCACATTTGTTTTCTCCTAGGAAAGCTGTACTCTGTCCAGAGAAAATGAACGAGCTACGTTAACATAATGTACCTTTGGCAAAGTCACATTGCAGTGTATCTAATTTCCCATTCAGTGCCACATCCTTGCACTCTACATTGTGGAGAGAATGCAATTTATTTTTTTTTTTCTGTCTTGTATCTTAGTATTTGCTACTTCTCTTGTCTTTCTTGCTGCTGCTTCACCTCACAGACATGTTTACATCTTCTCTCAAGGACACAGGCATTAAAAGCAAGAGCTGCATTAGCTCCTACAAAGCAGTAAGGCTGCCGCCAACCTGCTAGTCAGAGGCAAGGCTCACACCACATGTCTCTGGAAAATTCTCACTGGCATAGCTCAAGGCATTGCCGTTTCCATCTGTCTCTCCCACCTCCTTATCAGGCATGACTGCCCCTCAAAGCAGAGTTTGTATGAGAAGCTATTTCCAGCCCTTGCAATTCGCATTTTCATGCATTAGCTTCTGAAGGTGAGGCGGAGATATTTTCTCAGTCTGTGAGCTGTGCCAGTTAGGTCTGGTCCCTTACTACATTCTCCCGCCCCTGGTGTAAGGATGAATAAATAGCTAACAGCACCTTCAGCCACTACATCAAGATCTGCTATGGCTTGTTTGGCAGAACCTACAGCTAGATAAATTGATTTGCAAGTGGAAATGATGCCAAGAAGATCACATTTTTTACCACTCTAGGGATGTATATAACTGGAGTCCAAAGCCCTTTGCTTTTCCAAGGGATTTTTTTGATGTCGGTGTTTTTACTAAAAGATTATCTTTTCCTCAGAGTAAACACTGTTTATCAGTAACAGAATCTTTGGTTAGTAAAAAAGAAAAAAATCCCATGCTGCTTTCTGCTCAAGGAGCTATGTATTCAGCGGGTGACAGTGTATCAAAACATTTTCCTGAACAGAGGAACTGTATTTAACATCAGTAAGGGGTACTCTTTTCAAAAAGCGAACTCTGATAGTTAAGAAAACAAGTTAAGGTTGAAAGGGCTATGTTCCTGAGTCAATACTGAAATTAATGAAATTTAAATCTGTCTGAATTGAATCAAAAGACAATGGAGAATTCTCAGAAAAATGTAGTATCTGAAAAGCACTGATGCTCTGTGCATATGATGGCATACTTGCTTACATTAAGGCACAATGCTTTTCCTAAGATCTTCATTTTGTTGGCCACACAATGGTAAATATGACAGTAATAAGGATAGGCTTTAAAGGAAAATCTGAGATGAACCTTTCAAAAGAGAATCTAATGAGTATGTTAGCAAATATGGCAAATATTCCAGTTATTTAGCAGCATAGAAGTGCTTATCTTCTGTTTTTATTGTTAACAACATGCTTTCAGTTGTATCATGCACATACTCTAGCTTTCTTAATCATCAGAACACCATTACATTTGCACAAATAATGTAGGCCTTTGCTTTATTGTTATTATGAATGTACGGGTTTATGTTTGAGTAATAGATTGGAAATTTTCAGACCAAATGATGATGAAATTGATGTTAGAAATTCTTTTCTGTTTTGAATTGTAGCCCATAATTTAAAAGAAGCAAATCACTATACATCTGAGAAAGATGAACAAAAATATGTGATTCTTTATCTTATTTTCTTTCAGACCTTTTTGTTAAGAAGTACATTTTTTCTGTCTTTTGAAAAGAAAGTGGGATGTACCCAAGTGTTGGTCCCCAGGAACACATCAGGAGGTTATCAACACATGGTGTGCTTTCATTACTATTTATGTCATGGCTCTTCTTTGTCATGTAATGTTCAAATAATTCTAGGTAAATAAGTAATCAAAGCCATCTGTTACCATAACAATTAAGGGAACAGTGATTCTGCCAAAGCATGAAAATGAGCTGGTCAGCATCAGGACTATATGACTGATTATGTCCTTATAGGGGCAGCAGCAGAGCGCAAGAAATATGAAAATTATGACGATGGTGATTTTCAGTCATTCTGCTTCCACAAAATGATACTTAAAAAGAAAAATAAAGTGCAAAATTGTCCTTTACAAGTCCACAGGACAGACATGGAACTATTGCTCATACATATTTCATATCACTGGTTAAGGTCATCATCGGACTCATAATTTATTATGCATTTTATCTGCATTTACAAAGACAGCTCCCCGAAAGTAATGAAATTCTGCCTTAAAACCAACTGTTCTAATTTGACCTTTCTTGGTGTCTCAATGTACTGTTACTGTCCCCCAGGTGCACAGTTTTACATGAAGGCAGACAAACAGAGGAATTGTGTAACACAAGATTTAAAAAACATAGCTTGAGAACACCACAGGACATGTACTGGATCAGATCAAACAGTCAATTTAAGCTAACATTTTGCCTCTAGCAGTGACCAGGAGCAGGCATTTGGAAAACATTATAATCAACAAAAACGATCAGTTGATCCCCTGGTTTCTCTCCTGGCTCCTGGCACTTACTGGAGCAAGTAATGACTCCATCGTCTTTTTCTCCACCACATTCATGCCTATAGCTCTCTCATCACCCATCTTATTTTCAAGCTGAAGAGGCCTAGTTTTATTTAATCTTATGTGAAATGAATGCCTTTCCATGTTTCTGATTCATCTTGTTGTTCTTTATAATTTTTCAAATAGTTCCATGCTATTTTCTGGGATAGCATGTGGGTATACAAAGGCATAATGATGTTTTCTGTTCTGTTCTCATTCCCAACATTTTACTTGCCATTTTGAAAAGTGTTGAATGCTATCCACAGAGGTTCAAAAACTATTTCCAAAGTTGTAGTAATTAATTGTTTTGTTACAATTAGGATTATTTACCCCGCCCCCCACTACTATGCATTTTTCAGTACTATCAGCTATTTTACTGTGTGATTTGACATAGGATCATATAAGCTTCAGCACCTCTTTTCTTATGGCATCAAGAACAGCCTTGAAGAACAGAGGCCCAAACAGAGATGCTGCTAAGAATGCACTAGTAACCTCTCTCTGTCATGAAACTTGACCATCAGCTCTACCTCTTTGTCTCCTCCTACCTTTATTTGCTTATTGATTCTGAATGGAGCCTGTCTTCTCACCCTATGAGACATTAGTTTTGTAAAAGTATTTAATATTTACAGTAAACATGTTGTAAACATGTCTGTTGTAACAGGTTTCTCCAGAGACAGGCATATAGCAGCACTGACCAAGCCTGAAAAATGTAGGAGAATGTTACAAGGCCATCTGCTAGGTAATGGCCATTCTTTTTCTGGTTGCCAGCATATGTTGACCGAATATTCTTACTTGACTAATATAACTTGATAACCCTTGTTGTTCTTGTTCTGTACAATACTGTTCTCTTGAATTTTTGTTGCATTATATGTGCTTGTGAATAGGCAGACATATGCACCACATGTGCATACAAAGTTTTCTGTTGAGATCCTCCCCAGCTAAAAACCACTAGAACTGCCACTATGATTTCAGATTTCACTGCTAGAAGAGATCATCTTATCTGTCTTCTTACACAGTCCAGGTCTTACTTTGTTATTTCAACACATTTTTGTATGACTTGTTGATTTAGCAGAGACACGAGTTCCTGCTGGACGTGCCTGTGTCACATCCCTCTGCTTTAACAGCAGCAACTCATACCTATGCAAAGTGCCAGAGATTCTCCTTGTGGTCTCCAAAGCTGGACAGAAACTACAATGCTGTGATTCAACCAGGAGTGTGCATACGTGCTTTACCTTAGCCCAGCTCCATCAGGTATCTGTGCTGTTGGCCTGCAGTGAGTCACCTCTCAACGTAGGTGTGCCGTATTACGCAAACCACTGTAGGGTTGTGACTCAACATGAAGCTGTAAAGCCACTTCAGCCCAGGTTGAAACAGGTCTTTAAAAATATGTCTTTGCATGAGTTAAAGATTTCAAGTAGTAGACTTGAAACCCACAGTGACTGCTGACAGTTGTGACTCTTGAATGAATACTTCCGTTGAGGTAAATGGAACTCATACAGTGACTCACAGTAACTCACCTGTGTCTGTCTAGGAGGGGACTTATTTCAGAGGGCATCACACCCTTATCCACTAGGTACCTCCAACAATGTAATACTGCTTCTTCCTAAAATAAGCCTGTAAATCTTTACTACATTTGAATTTAAAAGACAAAGAATACTAAAGTCTTGATGTGAATCACCAAAATCACTTGCTCTACACCTAACCAAAGAATAAACCTTTACATGGAATGATGCTGTATCAGTGCAGGTTAAAAGACTGTGCCCATAACATTAGTTATACATATATATAGCACACACTGTAAGAAGAACTATGGGGTGACCCTAATCATGTACTTACTTGAAAACTTCAAGACTGAACTCAAACCCTCCCTAAATATGCACAAAATCAGAATTAGTAGGGGAGTTATTTTGAGCTTGGGTAATGCTTTTCAGCACAAGAGGATGTGAAGTGAAGAGGATGCGCAGTTTTGTCTTGAGGGAGCAGAGTATTAGAAAGTGTTTGGAGGCAGTTTAGAAACAGAGAAAGAAATATATAAATAACTGATTGTATTTAGTATGTTTTATAGTGTTCTTTGCTATAACAGCTGCATATTTGAGAGAGAGGCACATAAAGACTAATTACTTCCTCAGATTCCTGGTATCAAAAAAACTCTTGTAGCAAGGAAACTCCAGTACATCTCCTGATTTCCAGCCAGCATGGTAACAGCTGAATCATTTAGTCCCTCTGTCCACTTGTTTGCTGTGCATCATGGAAATAAAATTACCACCTCTTCTCCCTTTCCCTGTACACATACACATACATATTGACATTTTGGGGACTTTTCAGAAATCAAAAAATACTGGCATTGCATTAAGATGTCAAAAAACAGTAGCAGAGATGACAGTTACATTAATACAGAATTACTATTCATATCCACATCAAGTATAGCTGTAGGTGTAATATCTTTATTTATTAGTTTCATATAAATTTCCTTCCTAAATCTCAGGCATTTATAATGACTCATGACAGAAGTACATCACATCTTGTCCTGAAGGAAATTTTATTGAAATGGACCTGTGGATTGACATTTGTCAGAATGCATTTACTTAGCATACGAAATATTATCATGGCAGAAGACATTACACTGAATTTTTTTGTAGTGAAATATCAAGACCTCCTGCTGGCCATGCAAGCACAGTTCACAGAAGTTTTTAGTTGGCTAAAAAACATCAGAAGACTTTCTTAATCACTAGATTAATCACAAATAATAACAATTTAATACCAAAAAAAACTTGTTTATAAGCATTTTTTAGGGATAAACCTGTAATTTTGCTAGTCTGCATTTCGGGTTCTTAGCTCAAACCCCATTTTTAAAGTGTACATTGGATCACTTGAATCTGATAATTTTCACAATTACACTGAATTTATACTGTAGTTTGAAGTCAAGTACAGGAGCACTTTATTGGTTCCTGTATATGGGTAAGTGTATTTTGGGTGTCAAATTTACATATAAAATGTCTTTTAAGAATTCTTTTCTGGCTTCAAGATAAAATGCCAGCTCTGAAATCCAAATGAGGTTCAAATTTGTAACTGATAAAACTTTATTCATTTCACTGGAACTGCAGCCACCAGTCTTTTGATTCTAAATAATTTTATTCAAAACTGAAACTGCAACACAGAACAACGAGACTCTCGACACATCTTCCCATAGTGCACTGCTAATGTTCTCACCTATTGATCTAATAACCTATGAGGGAATTTCTGTCATGGTGTAGAAGGTCAAACTGTATCCTGATTTCAAACAGCAGACAAATATCTACCAGGTAAGTACTACAAGAACACCAGATTCATTTACACTTTTAAACACACCATATGGTTTGATTACAAATGATATGCTGTTTTCCTCCATATAACACCTAAGATTTATGAATTTTCATACAATTTTCATCTGCAAAGTTAACTGTAATTGTGAATCCCAAGCTTCTGGGAAACAATCTTACCCTTTTTTTTTTTTTTTTCAAAGGAAATTTTGTCCAAGCATCTCTGACACATTGGAGAAGCTTAGATTTAAAAACATAATTAAGAAAATTAAGTACAACTGTCTTCTTGTTTTGTTCCCAGCTAACCTATGTAATTGAGTTATACATATATAAATAATATTTGCTTCTCAAAGCTTTGTGACATCATATTTTGAAGCAAAATATTACTTGTTCCCTGACACACAAATAGCATAAATGAATCTCACTTCCCTTACGTTTACTGAAGGAAGCACAAAAGCTGTCTTGCACACAGACAAGTGCTTTCTTTGTGAACTGTTACAGAAACTTCCCAATGCACTTCCTCTGAATCCAAGCCTTCCTTATGTAAGTTTAGCTCAGCTTCAACTTCCTTCTGCTATTAGGAACCAGCATATTACTCCATTCTAAAAAATTAATCTCCATTTTGAATTTAATAATCTCCATTTTGAATTTAATAGAAGCTTATAAAATAATATTAGATGACATGGAAGTAGCTTCTGATGGTCTGCAAATTTGGCAGAAATAAACATGGGGGGAGGTGCTAATGATTCCAGAACTTATACATGTATTTCTGCTCTAAAAAAATAAATGACTGTATTACAGTGCTAACAGGAAATAGAAATGGGAGGTGTAATTTTATTGTTTTCTTTAGACAATCAGTTGCATCATAGACTAAGCAAAGTAAGTCAGTGTAGGATGAGGAATTTCCCAGCTACATAACCAAGGTATGCATGACCATCAGAGAGAAAACGTACATGTGGGCACAGGTATAGTATTTGGGATAAGGTACAGGGGAATTATTAGTCATTCTTCTCGAGAGCACATTCAGGAGAGGTGGGTCTTAAAATGGAAATAAAAAACAGAACAAGGACTTTTTCTCTGTTATTTTACAGAGTCACGTAGCTGAAACCATAAGAGGGCACTTGACAGAAGTCCTCTGCATGAAGAAAAACTGGAGAAACAAGCTAAATGAAAAGCAACTGATCATTAGACTGACCAGTGGCTCAGTTGTGGGTCAGTTCTGTCTAGTACTAAGGGACATATGCAAAACCAACTTTTCCTCTTTCGTCCTACTGAATTATTTCTCACACTAGTGGAAGCAAAGGGGAAAAGAGATCTGATGGAAAAATGTAGTCAGTGCCTAACCTCTTGTTTTTATTTAAAAGGGGGAGTTGTGACCTTTCATGCTCTAATCCTTTAGAAGACTTCCCTTGACCTCAGCTAACACCTTCTCAGTGCAGCTTTCAGAAGAAAGACTGACCATGATGCACACTGTTTGAAATGGCCAATGTTTCACTAGGATGTACATTAGCCATGGAAAACTGTTTATCTGCAGATGCTAGTAAAATAGGACTGCTGTGAACTGCATAAAGAACAATTAACAATATCCCTGAAAAGCTGTGAGGCATTTAATAAATCACTGGGTAAAGTGCAGTGGCTAAAATTTTGGGTAGGAGTTGAAAGATCACTAGTTTTCTTGAAGACTTTTAAGCTGTATTACCTGTGCATATACCTTACATCGGTATTAATCTCATCAGACTTTAGCTACCTGAAAATAAGGTGTCTATTTCAGGTTAGTTACTTTACTAACTCTCTCCATGTATACACAGTTACGTCTCTACAGTAAAGAAGACAAATACCTCACCTTCCAAAAAGCACCACTATAAGAGCTTCAGTAAGTAGGTCAGAGGTGGCAACTAACTTTGAGATAGCTAAAGATGCATGGCAAAATAGTAGTTCATTTGTCACAGCTGTAGGCTAACAGACATATAAGCTAAAGTACGAAGGCTGTATTGTTGACCCCATTCTATCAATTAACCAAAGATTCTCTAAGCAAAAACAGAAATTATCCTCAGTATTAATAGCTTCTCACAATAGCATGTAGTCATCAATAAAGACTTGGTACATCAGTTAATTGGTTACTGCAGATCAGAATGTTTCTGCCACAGAGGTAAACAGAAGGTGGAAAATCTAGTATCTCACATCAGAAGAAATGCAGGCAGTTTTTCATTCACTTACTTTCTAAGGAATACACATCCTTTATTTCATTACTGGGAAGTAGAATTTGTATGTGTTCCCAAGCTAAAAACTGACTGCACAGCCTATTTTTCTCACAGGTCAGATGTGAGGAAACAGAGCCATTTCACTTCCTTCAAAATCTCTATATAAAGAGAGGAGGAAAATGGGACCAGACCTATTGTTCTTACAGTTTCCTTCCTCCTTTTTCACTATGCCTCATTCAAAAAAGCAAGGGTCTGCCACTTTGAGTTCATCATCTCTGTTTAGTGTATTTGGGTATTTAATAATATGTAAGTTGCTGTTGCAGTATACAGACAATATCAGAAAAGCCTGTATTGAAAAAAAGGTTGTATGTCAAAGGTAGCTGCTGCATCTTGCTTTTCTTTCATATAAAATATAGTAGCTCTTCATTCAAAGCATCCTCTCTCTTCCAAGATCAAAAGATCAAATTACACAATTAAATTAATTAGCTGCCTGCACAATCTCAATAAACTATTCCGGGGTTTTCTTTTTCTCAGCTGTTTTTCCTAAGTCTTCAGTCATTTGAATGGCTGGAGTATGATGATCAAATACAAGCAAGTGAAGTTTGAAGTACATTTGGCTCACTCTTGGCTGTCCTAATCCAAGGTATTTTGCTAGGGTTGCAGTAATCCTCATTGGAATGAACTGAAAGTGGTATGAGAAGTTTCTGTTCTTACTTAGCAATGAGCTGTAACTGGAGAAGCAAGCATGAGCATGCTGTATGCTCCTAGCAAGCCCTGCTGTGCTGTCCAGCGCTATTTCCTCTATCTGCAGGAGATCCTCCTCGAAAGAATTGCAGGGATTGTGGCTGAGGCTTGTCCTCTCCATCTCTCAGACACCTATGAAAGCAAGCACTACCCAGACATTTCCCAAAGCAGGCCATGAAAAAACTAGTGCATACCTCTCGAAGTGGGGAGGAGGATGAGATAGCCTGCTACTTTCTAGCACCTGCTCAAGCTAGGAGTTCAAGTCTGCCACTTTAGCCAGGTAACAGCAGTAGGTGGACTCCTGCAAAGAATCAGCATTGCCTTCTATTGCAAACATTGTTTGAACTAATGGGAAGTACAAAGGAGATACCAATTCAGGACACAGCCTTTCAAGTCAGAGGGGCAGCTATATTTTCTAATCCCTCTTAGCCTGAAAGAAAAGGAGCATGGGAAGAGTAATGATACAAAGAGCTGCTTTTATTTCACCTTCCAGAAAAAGAGAGAGACACACTTCATGCACTCAGAGTATTCTCTTCACTCTGTCACAGACACAAATCCTGGCAAAGGAAGGGCTTTGGTGGGAAGTACATAAAAGGGCACATACAAATTTGCAGTTACATGGAAAAAAGTGTGGATAGTGAAAGATGCAGTTGTCTCTGTATTTATGCATGCATATTCATTCCATCCTGCCAGCTTCTAATAAGCTCATTTTATGATTAATTTAAAGAACTATAAGATCTGAACCTTTTTCTAGAAGGAACAGGGACAAATAAAGTACTTGGCAATGATTCCACTTAAATTCAGAGAGCTATAGTACTATACAGGCTTAGCCCCAATTCTACCAAATACAGTCCCTCTAAAATGACTGGAACAGAACATGATGTTTTGAAACCAAAGAAATGTAATTTCTTTAGAACATTTGAATGTGTGCTAATCAAGTATATTTCTACTCTGCTCAAATAATAGGCTTAGTTCAAATAACATTTATTGATTTTTCATTATAGGACTGTTATTAGCATTTGCTAACTGAGTCAAGTTTAGCAGGAAATTATAATGGTAAGAGCTTTGCTTCAGGAATTATTTATACACTAACAAGAAAACTACATCTTTCTTCTCTGACATCTTGAGTCTCTTAATGCAAGCAGAAGAACTTCCAATTCTGTGTATGTTGTATATGTGAATAGGAATGGTAGTGCATTGAAAATACTACTGTATTTCAAAATAGTTTATGCTCCCCAAAACACTAATATAGATGCAAAATTATACTCTTCAGCTATTATTCTAGATTTTACAATATATGTAAGTTGGGGACATAGAAGTGCTATCAGTGACCTAAAGGTAAGCAGGGGTTTAGCTGTGGGGGTCAGAGCCAGCTGCCAGAGGGGCAGACATGGCCAGGGCCAACCTTGTGCCATGGGAGCTGCCTTCATCTTGAGCTGTGCCATGGGGCCTGGCCAGAGCTGAAGCCCTGCCTGTCCCTGGCCATGGGCTGCTGGTCCAGACCTCCTAGTCCTTCCTGGTGCCCTGCCCAGGGGCGTGGGATGGGATTTTCATGGGCAGATACGGCTACTGCATGTCCTTTCATCATGTTTGGTTCCCAGCTTCCCTGAAAATGTGTGGATAAAGAGATGTAATTGTGAATAGATCTTCAAAATAAGATGTTCAGGAGAAAAAAAAACCTAATAGAAAAAAAACCCTTGCACATAAAGATTAGAAAGTGTGAAGAAATGGGAGTGTAAAACATATTAAAGCTATATATACATACAGAGAGACATCTTATTTATCAAGACTCCTTCTTACAGCCACCACAGATGGAGCATACAGCATTCTTAATATCCCTCCTATACCTCAAAGATCAGAGAAATGTCATAACAGTGTTGCTTTTAACAAAATAAGATTTGAAAGCACACTGGGGTGGTTTTGATCTAGAGGACTTTAAGAAAAAGAAATAAGCTAATTATTGCTATTTTAAACAAATAGAGTTTTACATTTTATGTATCTTAACATATCAAGAACAGCCCACATCACCATGGACAAAAAGGAAGGGACGCACATCCTTGGGAAACTGATCTTAATGGAAAACAGCTAAAACAATGGGCTAAGTCAAATTTTGACCAAGAGGCAGAATCACACTTTGAAATAACAAACGCATGAATCCAGAACAGAAAAGGTACCAAAGCACAAGGAAAAGTCTAGTTAGAGTATCAATCCCAAGAACACCGATACTGTGGAGGATTGTATTGCTAGTGTGAGGAAGAAATATGTGAAAAGAAAGGTTAAAGGGAGTTATTAAAATCCTTAAGTAACAGATTATAATGGAAAACTGTTAAGGAAAAAAATAGTAAGATGGAAACTAAAATCTAAGTAAATGGAAAGGAAAAGATACATTTATATATTCAGCTAAAAGCGGAGAACAGGAAAAGGAAGGAGTATGTGTAAGAGATGTGAAATTCTGCTTTCAGCACCTCTTCCTACCTTGTAATCAATTTCTGACAAATTCGTTAATGTGACGGAAGTTTCCTGAAGTGGCCATTAGCTACCTTCCCAGACAGCAATCATTATTCAGTGGAATAATGATCCCTTGGGAAGGGATAACATCCTCTTCCATCAGCAAGTCACAGCGCACTTCCACATTCAGGGAGCAAGAGGCAAGAGTAAGAGGTACCATAACAATAAGAACTGATCAAGGTTCCAGGCAGACAGGAGGTAAGTAAATAAAGGTAGTGAAGAAGGTGTAAGATTTTTTTCAGACTAGGTGGGGCTTCCGTAATTTAAATTTTAGGGCTTCAAAACAAAGAAAGATATTGAGGGACTACAATGGTAACCCAAATCATTAAGAAAAAGTAATTTGAATATAACTTTACCATACTTCAAAGAAGTTGTTCTCAATATGTAAATAATTTTATAACGACTTATGTATGTGAGATAGTGCCAAAAAGTACAAAGAAAAGTTAAACTCTCTTACTCCTCCTGACTCTATGAAACTGTAGAGAATATATTTATATAAGAGGATGCACACACTGTCATGAATAATCTGTAAAAAAATACGGCAGCAAGACCAGAGGGATTTATAGTTAAATGTTGACAGACTCTAAAAGGAACTTTAATTTCTTTAAGAAGAGATTCGTTTATAGTATCATGCAAGCAGGAGACATCCCCTCCCTTTGGAAGAAACCAAGATAGTTTTAAAATTTAAAGAGAGGTGGGATTTGAACAGCTGCTCAGGCTTTTGAAGCGCTGAGGTACATATGAAAAGTCACCCTCCCTTCAATCCATTAGCTAAAGGAATTCCTTTCTGGAACCTACCAAATACATATAGCTGTTCTGTGGTGATAGTAGGTGCCCCCTCCCCATTTTGAGATGCAGAGATGAAATCTCATGCAGAAATCTGCCTAAATCATACATGAGTAAAAGGTTTCTCCTTTACAGTTATCTTCCACTTTGATTGTTTTAATTGAAAAAGTTTTCCTTTAGAGGTTTTAATTTGACTATGTACTCCTTTCAATCATTTGATGTATTTGGATGAAAGAGAAAAGGAGGCAATTTTAAAAACATGCAACTTTTACAAGGACTATGATAGATATATACAAATTAAAAGCTTAAAGGAGAAATCAGGGAAAACTGAGCAGGCACAATGGTGAATGATATGGGAAAGGTATTATTCATTCTCCACTAAGGAAATTTACACAGAGAAATATTATTAAATACTCCACAGATATTGGATGCCTCCAGCCAGGATCTCATACATAAATCAGTGGTGACACAACACACTTAGGGTGTTTGCTGAGAAAGTTATTTTCCCTTATGGAATATGCTTGCACAGAGGTGCAGGAGGGACCAGAATGACCACATCGAGGTGACTAACATTACATTTGATCCACTGTTTGCTTGCTGAACATTCCTTGCAAAAGTGCTCTCCTTGTATAGAAGTAAGAAAATACCTCCCCCCTCATTGTTATGGTCTGCTGCATGGCTCTATGTAGAAAGGATTTAACACTATAAAAAATCTCATAGCCTTAAATGTGGGATGCCCTTTTGATGGAGAAACAATCCCAGCAGGACTGGTAGAACAGAGAATCGCAGATTCACAGAATCATAATATCACAGAATGGTTTGGGTTGGAAAGGACCTTAAAGATCATCTGATTCCAAGATGGCACAGGCAGGGAGGTTAGTTCTTTGCAACGTGGGTGCCATTTCATGGAAGGTAAAATCAGCAGCAGGTGAAACCTGACCATATGACAAAACGGATGTTTTTCAAAATTGCAAGAATGTAAACATCAAGGTTGGAAAGAGATTGTAAACTAACACACAGAACACACATGCAGAAGCTTTGGAACAAACATCTGTAAAGTGGTTAGATTTGCGTTAAAATGTTGCTTCTACACAAAGTAAAGATGCTTTTAGAAAAACAGAACAGGAACTTCTTTCATTTGTAAGTGTTAACACCATTCTCAAAATATTCTCTGCCTGGGAATAAAGTACCCTGTACCCTACCTCCAAAGGATTATTTGTTTTGGGGTTGTTTTTGTTGTTTTGGGTTTTTTTTAAAGATCAGACAGTAACAAAATTCTCTAAAGCCTGAGACAGCAGGGGTTTTTTAAACACCTCCCATTCCTTTCTAGATTTAATCTGCTTATCTTTCCACTAAAGACTCAGAACAGAACAAGTTCCCATTACTCCTGATCAGCTGCAAGTAAAGGAGTATATTGACAGAGACTGCAAAACCTGCTCCAAAGCATTATGTATAAGAATTTAGAAAGGCAATGACAAATAACCTCAGGGTCATTTTTCTAATCTTGGGGAACCAAGTAACAGATCGAAAGTGGACCCAAATACATATAAAGTATGCATTTGGACAAGTAGACCCAAATACATAAAAACTACATATAAAGTGTGTATTTGGTTCCACTTTCCATATGTTACCTGGTTAAAAGTTATTTGAAGCTATTCTAATAAAACAAATAAACATCTGAGCATGTAACTTACTTCAGTCCAAATAAGGTAGTACATGAGACCCACTAACTGTAATAAGAACTCAGAAATTCAGAGGCCCATCAGAAGCAGGTAGACCCCAGACAGGACTCCCACAATGCTTGATAAAGAAGAGACCATCAGTATGTGTGTAAGTTATGTCTATTTTTATAAATTAGTTTCATCATGTGTAACAACTAGTTTTTAGGAACCAATAGTAATTTTACAGCTGATTCAGAAGATACTGAAACCTGAGCAGCGTTTTAACTGGCATTTCCTTTAAATGAATAAAATATTACTTTTTTTATTTTAGTAAGAACGGACATACATATTTCTGGTCACACATCAAATTGTAGAAGTATTACTTTTCTAAAAACATAGTGTTTTATTGATGTATAGTTTGGCTCTGATTTTAAGAGTTGTTACAGGCAGCAAAATAACCTTGCACTTCCTTCCATCTAGGTCATTAGACTTGGCATTCCTATGACGATGATGATTTTCTCTGACTTGGATCTCTTAAAAGGATGGCTGTTTTGATATCAGTATCTGTCATCTCATAGTCGCTTCACAGAAAATAAAATACAGTAAGATTAGGCACTGGGTGAAGAATAGCTTAACTCTTAGCTGTTCAGAGTTCTGATTCTAAAATAGTACTTTAAAAAGAGAGAATAAAACGTACACTACCTAAAAAGCCCAGAAAAGTTCATCATCTTGCTCTGCTTAAACCATCATTCAAGGCAGTTAAATCAGGTTTTTAACGTACCAAAGCCTGAATCTACTATAGCTAAGCATATCACTAACAATACATTTTGGTGGGTATTTTGCCTTAAACCTTCTTCTTTGCACATCTAGTATGAGCTCTGGAAAATGCTGTAATATAGACCATTCAAAACTGAAGTAACTAAAAATTGAAATATGGCGTCATTGTTTGAGTCAATTGCACTGAAAAGTGTGCATACAGAGAAGTCAATATATCTTACAAACATGCAGGAATACTTTTTTCTTCAGTTCATCCTGTAGCAAACAGCATATTCTCCAGCCAAACAAAATGAATCTTCATTGGAAATCCACTTGAAAGATTTTAGTCCATTTTTTTTAATCTCAGTAGATGCTAAATCTTCCCTGATGGGAACAGGTAATGTTCTGAACAGCTGATCCCTCCTTGGCCTGGAAGTTTTCAAGGGGCTGATTGGAGCAGGGGAGAGGTCCCATAGTCAAACACAGAAACATTGTACTGGGACTCTCTGAGGCAAAGATGATTCTCCCATATGTAGACCTTTGAATTAGAAATCAGTTTGCTACATGTCTTGTCACTCTTATTCTGTCCACTCAGTTGCTGAACTATGTCATGGGTTCAGCAGTAGTAGTCATTTTTCTCCTTCTCAGTAGCTGGTGCAGTGTGTTTTTGACTTCCAGCCTGGGAACAGCACTGATAACACCAATGTTTTTAGTTATGGCTTAGTGATGTTTGGTGTGGCCAAAGACTTTCTGAGCTTCATGCTCTGCCAGGCAGGAAGGGACGCTGGGAGGAAGCAGAGACAGGGCACCTGGCCCAAACTGACCAAAGAGTTATTCCATACCACAGCACGTCATGCCCAGGATGCAGAAGCAGAGAGCAGAGACCCGGAAAGGTGGTGGGAGTGCATGGCTTTCAGGCTGGGTATACGTGGTGAGCTGTTGTATTCTCTTCCTTTGCATTTCTCGTCATGATTATTATTGGTGGTAGCAGTAGTAATTTGTGTTGTACGTTAGTTACTAAACTGTTCTTATCTCAACCTGTGGGAGTTGCATTCTTTCGATTCTCCATGTAGCAAACTAGGTGGCTGATTTACGGCCTAAACCACGACAAACAAGCACAAAACAAAAAGGTAAGTTTATGGTATGGGCATGGAAATCAGACTCAACAATCTGTTTTCCAAAACAGCTACCTATTCCAGAATTGTGTGGCATTTGGACAAGTGGGAACAGTCCATACTAGGGAGCCTCCTCCCTGTATTATTATTTGTGTCTTATATAGATTGTTGCAGCCAAATGATCCCCATTAATGTTGAAAGAGTACTCCTGCTGCAAAAAATGTAAATAATAGCAACTCAACTAAAATAAACACATGTTCAGATTACTTTTAGACATAAATGTCAAAATTATTTTGGCAATAAAAGTGTTTTGGGTCCTTACACTAACTTACAAAGAACTTTATAACTATAGTCATATACATACATTAATCTTTCAAATGCCAGTGCCCTAAGTACAATACAGTCACTCAATCTTTAAGAAGCAAAGGCACTTGAACCCAATCATCTGCTAGTAAGTGATTTAAAAAGCTTTTCTATAAATGGCTTTGTAAAACTAATACATTTGCAGCACGCAGTTTAGCTACGGAGGAAAGGTTACATTCGTTTTACTTGCAGAGATACTGATGTGACAGTGGCTCCAATTAAGTGACCTATGATGCTTAGCTTGCCTTATCTAAGTCTGTAAAAGCATAATTAGATATTATACAAGAAGTTAATTATTTTTTCTGTATAGCTTACTTTGAGGAATCTTAACTGAGAAATGTGATCAATCCGTGGTTTAATGGTTTAATCATTTAGGATTCTAAAAGCTTGATAACGGTACATTTCTGGGAAGATGCTTTTGTCTGTTATTTTAACTATAAAGCTAACATATCAGTGGTTTTCAGGAACTTTAGTTAGCAGCAAAAGGATTCACTGTGTATTTAAAATAGCAAAGAAGATGAATCTCTCTTTGCAATTCAGAGTATAACTGTCTTAGAAGGCAGAAAAGCTGAGGTGCTTAAGGGAAGTAGAGCAGCTGGCAACAAGCAGCCTGGGAAGAACACTTGGAAGAGTTGTGAAGGTGGGAAGTGGAGTAAGGGAAGAAGCTTAAACGAAGCAACAAGTACTGGACTGCCACCTCAGCAGGATTTAAACCAGATCAGGTGGTCAAAAGGGTCTATGAGAAGACAACTGCATTCTTCATTGACACTTTACTCTGTCAGGGATGTCAGACTCTCTCCAGAAGCCAAAGTAGCTTGGAGGGAATTTTGTTAGTGAACTGCAGCGACAGCATGGATTTACACAGTGGAACAGCGAGTCCAGGAAAACACAGCCAAGAGAGCCATGCAGAACAAGAGCTCCGGCTGAAGAGGCAAGTGAGCTCTTGCCTATTCCTTCTTGTGCGGAGTTAACCGGGCCCCTTCTTACTGTGCGTTAAGTGGTGTTGCATCAGGTCCGGGCGGTGGCAAGAGAACACTTGCTGAGTTAGGCTGCCACAGCAGGGCCGACGCACCACATTGGGTCGCTCTCCACAAGCCTCCAGGAGAACCCGTACCGGCGGTACCTCCCGCCGTGCTCACACTGCCACGCCGGCTCAGGCACGGCTCGCCATCCCCTCAGTCGAGCCTCGCGCGGTCGGACCGGCTGCGTGCCCAGGACTCCCGCCTCAGTTACCGGGTTGCTCCCTCGGCGGACGAGGCCCCTGCGGCATCGGACACTGCGCGCAGCCACGGCCAAGCCAGTGAGCGAGAAGCACAGCCGAGTGCCCGCGCACCGGCCCGGAGCCCCGAAGAAAGCTCAACGCGGTCCCTGACTGAGGAGAGCGGCCCAAGCACGCGTCCCCGAACCGCCGCGCCCATAGGGGGCGCTGCCGAGCACAGGCGCACCGCACAT
>JANRGW010029699.1:0-36749 GCA_024733675.1 Psilopsiagon aymara
CCCTCCTCCTCCTCCTCCCGTTTTGCATACCGCTCCTGCACGACCAGCAAATCCACAGCGCAGTTGCTTCAGACGTGAACGCATCCATTTATAAATTTTTTAGGCATTAGTATTCACTAGAAAAAGCTGAATTCAGCATCTCACTGGGCTGTTCCCGCTTCTCAGTCTTCCCTTGCAGCTGCCTCAATGACACATGAAACGCGCTGCCTGGACCAAACTAAGCTTGTTTTCAAGATGATAGAGAAGACTCCTTTGGCCTGGAAGTCCTTTCACTGACTGTCCTGAAAGAGAAATCAGAACTATTTATACAGCCTAAACACAGCCTTTCTTTCCTTAACTTCACTTACAGACATTTAACTGCTGTGTAACACAGCCTCAGTTGGTGCTACATGCAACAGGGACCTGCAACAGTAAGGCATAGGTACTCTGCCTGCAAGCTTGTGCATCTGCTCTTTAATCATTTTACTTGTTAAACTCCTTTTTCTTCTGGTCCATCAGCATTTCGACCACATTAGTTCACTCTGCCTTCAATTTGTTTGCATGTGGGTTTTTTCCTTCACAGGGAGTTTGTTTTAAAATAACAGCTATTCTTTTTGGAATCAGGATACATTCTTTCTGCTGAATTCTCCATGTGGATACCCTTACCCTGGATTAGGAGTGCTTTAGTCTGAATTACCATAATTTACTGTAGCTGTAGGCTATAGTAATAGATTGCAAACCGTTGTAAATTTAGCAGGTAGTACCCAAGTCCTGAGTAAAATAGCATGTACTCTGTAGGCACTGGAGAAATTTGGAGCTGCTGTGAATTAAAGCCCTGATAGGTCTAGTAGGTCTGGCACTTTCAAGGCAGAGGCCTGCATTTCATAGATTAGACTAAAATTTAGTGAATTTACTTTACCTTCTGTGCTTTTGTACCATAACCATGTTTTTTGATCTCCAAATTTGCTCTTTGTTCAGCAAAACATCACTCAACAGTTTTACAGAGATATAGTTCTGAACACAACCTGCACGATTTGGAAGAAAACATCATTCTGAAGCTTTCCGCTACAGCCACATCAATTATAGAAGTATGGTAGCAAGACATTATTGATTGCTCATTCACTAAGCTTATATCAACTGACCCCCAAGCAAAATAATAACCAAGAATAGTGTTTCTAACCAATACCAACATAAAAGGAAAGAAAAGAAGGCTGCCAGCTTTATATTTCTTCATAAATAACTTTCTTGGCTGAGGCTCTCAGGCTGCAAAGCAGGTAATTTTTTACTCAAATTGGTAAAAAAGTAGAGGCACCTCAGGAATGTCCGTAGTTGCCCAAACTAAACCCTCTTATGAAATGTAAAAAATCTGTATCCTCAAGGAAGTGGTAGCAGAAGCAGAGACAGACAAAATAATGCTTTTTCTGATAATACCTGATAATACTCGTGTTTAGGGTAGCTCATATTTTCCATGGCTTTCAGTTAGTTTGGCCAAGACGAAGGCTTGTTAGAGAAATGTGGGGCATTCTATAAAAATGAGATAGATTTATGTGATGCTTTTAAGCAGAGAGTAAAAGCACAGGAGAAGTTGACTAATTTCTGATGAACTGTATCATTAGCCACTTGGCTCAGAAAAGTCAATTTTGGTCTACCGGAAGGTTCACAGTCCATAGTCAGCAAGGTAACCCACATCTATCAAGCAAAGGAAGTCACCCAAGCTAGTCCCAACCCGATATTTTAGGGAGTCAAAGATTTCAAAGGTAAATAGGAAGAAAAGATGTGGAATAAAAAATGTTTCACAATGAATAACACAGGAAGATATGCAGAGTATGAAAACATCAGAAGTCAGAACAATGTCCAGGGTTTGGAAATGGGTGCATGAACTACGATCAAATGCCACTCACCAGCAGTTTGCAAGTGGTACAAGAGCATGCATAGCAAAAGAAAACCCACCAACACCAAGAGAATGACGGCAACAACACTAATTCAGAGGAAATCTCTGTAGAAGAGATTAGGAGTAATAGGCAGCGCTGCATCAGCAGAGAACTGAACTCAGTCTGGAAGCAACTGTGACAATACATGCGTTTAAGTTGGGCACTGTTGCACAAGGTACAGCACTGCCAGAATCTGGATTTCAGCAATTGAAAAAACCCACTGGTCTTAAATAATGATAACATCTCTGGCTCAGCAACTCAGGAACAGCTGCTGGAGCCCACGAGAGGGAAGCAGATGTTGTCCTATTCTTACGTTCTTCTGAGGGCTCCTGTTACTGTCCACTGTTGCAAACACAACACAGAGGGCAGCACAGAACTTGGATCTCAAACACATTAAAACCAGGGTTTCAAGGCAAGTTCCCACTATGCTGCCAAGAAAATTCCTCAGAACTGAAGGGAGATGAGGTGGAAGCACCTACCTACAAAGCAAGCAGAGCTTCAGCAACAGGGGTCTAGTCACTGCCAGTAAAAAAGATGGAGCTTTCCCTCACATGCACACTTAGGAGACAATAATTTTAAACAGAATATAAAAATATTCCCCATATACAAGAAGGCAGCACTGGAGTGCATTTCTACATGAGGCACAAATCAAATGTTCACCTAGCTTCAATGCCTTCTTTGGGACATACTGCTGCCTTTTGGCCTGTGCACTCCATAAAAAGTTATGACCCATTTCTGATAGCACATATAGTACAAAAAATATGTAATGTGACATTTTATCTAAGAAAATTATGTGAAAAATACAGCCAGAGCTTCATAAACTTTGCATGGAAAATAAGCTGTAGGGTAAAATCTAAGCAAGTACCAGTAGATTCCTTATGATAGAAATAATATCCAACAGAGCAAGGTGAATATGGCAAGATGATGCAGACTGGCCACACTAAGATGAAGGAGTACAGGCACATTTGAAACACAAAGTATGTAAAGAAATTGCTCTCAGTCTACCTGCCTCAGCATCCTGAATGATGCTCTACAAAACTGTCTAACAGACAGAATTTAACTGTTACAAAAACATCCGGAAATCTGAAGGCATTAACCAAAGGTGGCCCAGTCAGAGATACGGCATCTAAGCACAAAATTAACTTGTCCTCAGATTCTTCTAACTGAGAATAGCATTAATTTTTTCAAAGATGTCTTGTCAGACTTGGAGAGCATCACTTATCCATAAAAGAAATTGGGTGTTAGTGTACATAAATAAAGAAGCAAGCTTTGGCTTTCCTCCACAGCCATTAAATCTTTGCGTCTTCATGCATGGAAGAACTGTGTGAGCTAAAACTGGTCATAAAACTCTTTACGGCCTAAGGGACCTGGTAATTCTCAGGCTAACCTTTCCCACAAGCAAAAAGGCTACAAAAGTATTTTGGTTTCAAATATATGGTTGTAATGTTGCATTAAAAATACTCAGGAATGGTTAGACACATGGTCTCTGGAGTACTTGATAAAAGAGCTATGAAGCAAAAATACCCAGAACTAGATTTTATGTCTGTTCTACATACAAGTTCTTTTAAAAAAGTATCTATCTGGTGTCAGAAAAAGTGTGAAGCTCGATTGCTCTAGACATTGCTGAGGGCAAATCCCTGCAGAATTTAAGTGTGGCCAGTGCCACAGATAACACAGTTGCTCCAAATGCTGCCTAATAGCTAACAGAGTGGCTTTAACCCTTAAAACTATAAAAGGTAATAAAGGGTCAAATTTAATTGCTAAATGTGACTTTATTTCAATGCATATGAAAATCTCAGACATCAAAGAAAAAAGTGTCAAGAAGGACATGCACAGAATCAATTAGAGATTTATAAACTAAAAGTAGGACCAATGATGCTTTACACCAGCCTCAGATAAGCAGAAAGTTTGAGGAACTTGCTATGCTTGTTGCATAGGAGAGGAGAAGCATTCACCAGAGCAAAAGAGGCATAGATTTGTCACTAGTGGATGGGAAAAAAACAACTTATTTTTGTTACAGACTATTAAATTCAGTCCCACATTGAAGAAAAGATATCCAAGTCATTTGTGCGTGTCAGTACTGCCCTTGCTGCATGTTAGAGTATCTGCATTAGTAATGTCTGACAACAGGACACCTTTAATGAGCATGAGTTTTGGCAGTTTGCAGTGAAGTACATACGAGGCATGTCACTACAAGACCCCATTACTTACAGTACAACAGGTCAGTAGAAAGCAGTGTCAAAATAATAAAGCACCTGCTAATGAAAAATGATAAAGGCCATATTCAGCACTGTTAAATCAGAGCATGGCACCAGCAAAGCATGGCTTGTCATGATCAGATATTTCATTCAATGGAAAATTGAAAATGAGAGCATCTGTACTACTAGAAATGGATGTCACGAGCCCCTGGGGACTTGTAGATAACTAAGGAGACAGAAAAGGAAACAGAGCAATTCAAAAATTACTTGGAGTACCTGGAGCTTCTGCCACTTTCCCAAAACAAACAGCTCATAACTCTGAAGGCAAACCAGCAGGATGGCAGCCAAGACAGCTTGAAAGTCACTGTGTCACACAAGAAATCCAATGAAGAGAAACGCCACCGCATGAGTCAGTTGCCACATAACAATCCCAGAAAGTGGTGCTTTCTGAAGTGTCTGCTGTGTACAATTAGAACTTATGAACCCACCTTACAATATATATGACCACAACTTACTAAGAACCTGTGGATGCAAAAGAAGTCCTCTTTCAATAGTACCTTAAGCCTACAGACCACCTGAATGACTCACAATCTCTTACTGATATTCGGAATTTAAAGCACAAGTCATTTGTCACAGCAACATCTGCACCATCTGCTTTTGCAGCAACATCTTGAGAAGATGCTTGCTGTTTCCTATAAAGGAAACCTAGTTCCTGTAGGAATCAGCTATGAGGATTTAGTAAGCTGGAGTTCAATGAGATACTACAGCCTGGCCACAGAACAACTTTCCATTGAGCAGTAAGGGGGTTGAAAGAGTGGCATAGGAAACAATATTTACAATTCCATTAAACCAGGACACCTCATCACCTGGTGTTTTCACTACCTGCTTCTTTTCCTGTCCTCTGTGATCTATTTCAGATGCTCCATTTCTTCTTATATCCTACTAAGCCTTTGCTTCCAGATGCTCTTTCTGACTCTCCAGGTTAAGACTAAGAAACTGAATCAGTATTCCAACAGCCACAAACAGGCCTGATATATACTGTATTCCTTATTCATCATTTTTGTAATACCACTTAAGAAAATGGGTTTATGTTCCTCTCATTACTATTTTTCACTTTCCTTACTTTCACTGCACTTGTTGGAAGCAGTGCTTTAGGAGATGGGAAATGCTCCTATCATGTCTTCATGGAACTTTCTGCCTTTTAGTGCTAGACATCAGCTTTCTTTTAGATGCATCAGGAAACTGTAGCTCCACTGCTCTGAGACAGATGCTTTAAAAGGATTCATTTCACTGTGTGACTTAAAAAACCCCCAAGAAGTCCAAAATCTTGAACTTCTCCTACAGGTTTTATTCTGTTAGGAGTTATATGACCATCTCATGTTTACACAAGTCTTTTCTAGTTTATGGTCCTTATACCCATACTTCACTGTGAACATGAGGCAACATAAACTGTGTTCTGGTCTCTGAACATTCTTCTTCTTCCCTCCACAGAGCAGCAAAGTTCTTATCCAGTGTCCAGATATCTCCTTTAGTTCTTTCAAATTGATACTGTTTTTCCAAGGATACCCTCTCACCTATGACAATCAGTTGGAATATGATGACATCCAGTCCATGCAGTAACTTCAATTGTAAATTAGCATACTCTGATTGCTCTTTATGCTACCTAGACAAGTCTGCAGAACCTGACCCAACCTGTTAGTGCCCTGTGTTGATGGAGAAATGAATTCAAAATGAGCATGCATCGGGACTGGGCAACTTTCTAGATTCTAGGCCAGGCAATAAAAGATAGATGCCCTAACTGGCACTTTCTGATGTAGGGAGAGACTGAATGACCCCTAAGCTCAGTTTGAAAAAGATATGCAAGCAAGCCTCTGAAGTGATGGTTCCTTTCTGGTGCTCTGAGGCTGAATTGCACACCCAAGCAGAAGGCATAATTAAGAACTTCATGTTTGAGACACTGCCTATTCAGACATTATTTCTGGCATGTGCTGTCAAGTATAGAATTCCCTGGTAGGATTCTGAATAACTGGACTTCACGTATTTGCAATTTATCTCCTCTAAATCACTCTAATGTGACACCTCCCAAAGAAAAATAGTATATAATTTAAGATATGTCCTTAAAACCAAAGTATCCTTTCTTTTTCTGCAAACTCTACACATACATGATGTCAGTCATTTGTACAATGAACCAGTCAAGCTCTGTAGATTACTGAAACTACCTTATACACCCCACCTTTCACAGACATATCGCTACGACATGAACACTAACCTGTGAGCAGCACAGGTTTTGGTATCTCTTTGCCCAATACATATAAAGTACAGATAAGACTGAATAATTGTGACTTAAGGTTGAGTCTAACTGTTACAGGGCTTAGTTGTGACACTTAATTTGTTTAAGATCAAGGAAGATGAGTAAGAATTGAAAGACTTTTCCACTGGTGAGTTGATGAATCCTAACTGCTAGTGCTTATTAGCACTTTATTTTTAAGAAACTGTCAAGACCTGCTTTTAAACTATCTAAATAAGAAGACAGTGACTATGCAGTGACTATGAACAATATTGGCATTTCATCAGCACCACTGACCAAGAGGTCTTGTTGACTGACAGTGTGGATTGGGCAGGTTAAATAAGTTCAGAGAAAATTTGTATTACATCTTTTCTTCTCTATGATAGTCACAAAAATTGCATTCATATTCAGTCTAAAATCAGTCATATCACTCTTCAAGTATTTCACATATACCTTTAACATTTTCAGATGATGTGATACCATCACATTCCTATGTTAATAATTTATTGGGGTTTTATGCGTAATTCCAACATTCCAGCATGCTTACCTATCTATTGTTCAAACTTTGGGTGTTCTTGAATTGATTCCGTATGTTATTACTTAAGCAGGTAACTGAGTCATAGAATCATTGAATCCCAGGTTGGAAAGGACCTCAGGGATTGTCTGGTCTAACCTGTCTGTAAAAGTACAGCCTAGACTAGATATCCCAGTACCCCACCCAGCCGAATCTTAAAGATGTCCAGTGCTGGGGAATTCACCACTGGGGAATTCTCTGAGGAAGAGATGCCTGATAATGTTTTACACAGAATGATTTCTTTTCAAGAGGTTGCACAATGGCAGGACTCAAACAACAAAAGAGTGCTGCAGAAACTAATCTATGCATAAGTGTTCATGCAAGAGGGATATAAAAGTGACTAGGCTGATAATGGCTAGGCTAGGGTTGTGAGGCACTGGAATGGGTTGCCCAGGGAAGTTTTGAATGCTCCATCCCTGCCAGTATTCAAGGCCAGGTTGGACAGAGCCTTGGGTGACATGGTTTAGTGTGAGGTGTCCCTGCCCACAGCAGGGTGGTTGGAAATGGATGATCTTAAGGTCCTTTCCAACCCTAACTATTCTATGATTCTATGATGTGTCTTTCCAATGACGATTTTTAAAGCTGTAAAAACTGATTCTATTTTCAATTTAATATATTTTCAGTGCTTTCCATCTCCCTGAAGTTGGGACTGAGTCAAAGTCCTTCTTGCAGGCTACTTGCACAATCCCTTGGTTTTCTGTACTCAGAATTTCTCTTAGGCAGCCTAATAAAAAATATGCTAAGCTGGTTTGCACAGCAAAGAAGAGATAACCTGCTCAGTTCATTTCCCTACATATATTTTTGCAAGCTTTTTGCTACCTCTTTCGTTTTGCCATTTTTTGCATAGCTTTGTATTGCCTTGTTCTTAAGCTTTTACCATTGGTTTTCTCTGACATATGTATGTGTTTCCTAACCTCTTCCACATTCCTTCCTTTTTCTTCTGAAATATTTTAAACAAATTCTTACATGATTACAAAATAACCTTCCATTGTGTATCTTGGTTTTGGTGCTTTCCACTGAGGGAGCTTAAAACACTTGGCAAGCATGATTTCATTTATCTTCTCAAGTCTCCCCTGCCACAGGAGGAAATTTAAGCAGAACCCCTGCTGTTTTCATACTGGCCTAAAAGGATTTAAGAACTGAAAGATTCCCATTGGTCTTTATTTGGAGCAGGACACCCAATTTCAAGCTAGAGGCAGCTTGGGAGCCAGTTCTGCATTTTTATCATGACATCATCCCTTCTTCACAGATGGCTAATCATTATTTTTCACAAAGTAAAGCCCACTCTGGAATAAGCATTTCAGAGAACATAGCCTAATGCCTTCAGCTGGTACTGAGTGACATTGCTGCACCAAGAGACATCGTAATGATTTACACCTAAGTTTTGATGATCTGCTCCCAATACAGTGGCATCTGCAACCCTGACTAGGCTTCAAAAAAAAATCCCTAGAAAGAATATTTTGGGTTAAAAGTGTGAAGATTTTTAAGAACTGCAGAAAAAAACCCATGACACAGAGACAAGTCCCCAGTTTGAGCACTGCGCTGTACGGTATAAAATTGCATGTAGAGAAACAGATTAAAGAAGCATTGTACAGAATTATATGTTGCAGGGCAGCGCAATAAATTCAAGCTAGGGAAGGCAGCCAAAACTAATAACAGCTGCTGCCATTCCATCTGTCCATGTTCTGCACAGTACACAGGTAGGCTGAAACAGTTTGTTTGATAGAATTAGAAGTGGCTAAGCAGCCACCAGGTAATGGTGTGCTAAACCAAGAGGGAAAAATAATCCAGACTATGTAAATGAAGACTGGGAGCATCCACCACAGACCTGGTGCAGCTTGACACGTATGCCTCCACTACAATGAGCTGAATGACATTTCTGGTGGTTGGTTGTTGTAGAGTTGTCAATGTTTCACAGACATAACAATGAATGGCACAGAACTTTGGTCTAATGTATGATAGCTGTTTTCATGGCTACTGAGAACACACATCTTCCCTTTGATGAGGAACATGATAGCAGCAGACAGTCTCTATATGTGTAGCTAGCAAACTCCAGGCTGAATCCCCAGTAAACTACAAGCTGTATCACATGACTCTATGCTAAATATGCTATCAAGAAAGAGCAAGGTACCCAGTTTCAAGACTGAAATCCTGAATCATTTCTCAGCTGATCCTTACTTCAGTATTGTCAAAGCTCTCCCAAAGCTTTATGCCCCATTACAGATCTCTTCATGGCCCTCTTACTCTGGCTGGGAGAAACTGCCCTTTGTGAGTGTACATTCCTGTGGATCCTGATTCTTGAGTTCAAGTGTGCATAACAAAAGGTAGGCTTTCTGGAAAAGAAACAATGCGAATGCAGTGTAAATAACTGACAGTTGATGTATCTGTCTTTGTTTACACATGCAATTCATTCAGTACAAACTTCAAGGACCCACCTTTTCCTCCATAATAATTCTGTAACGCCGCAACTTTCCATTCTGTCCAAAGGTAACTGAGAGCACACTTCCAGTGAGCTGCCAACACTGACCATTATTGTCCTCCATAGGCCTCCAGTTTTCAGAAACAATGACGTTGTTTATGTCTCCCAAAGCAGTGCAGAAACCTGAAAAAGCATGGAAAATTGGCTATTAGTTTAGATTATTGTAACATCTTCTTATCGTAAGTCATTACAACAACCTGGCATCTCTCCTGAATTATAAGAGACATCAGTAATTACTCTTATATTTCAAGTGCTTGGTGAACATAACAACATATGCTTATGCTTTACATGCTTATTTTACCAAAATGAGATGCTCAAGCTCATTAAATAAATTCCAGAATTTTCTATCATGCCAGGAAAGGACTTAAGTGTCAAAAAGCAAACATAGCCGGCCATAAGGCCAACTTCTGTTATAACTTCTGTTTTTTCATAATTTTCTATTCAACTTCATTTTCAGATATACTGTGGATAACGAGCATTAAGGCTGGTTTGTGCTTTGCATGGAATAATCAGCCACAGACTTTCTCAAAAGCTGTGAATATAAAGCAAGAAATCATTTGGCCAAGAGTCAAATACTCAATAGGTCTGTCTCCCCAGAGAGCAACATGCCTTACACAAGACATGCTTTGGCATAGGTTCCAGTTATAGACAACAAAAATGAGTTTTCACATTTGCATAATCCTGACTTTATAATAGAGCTGATGCATGTTCGCTTTTAAGGACCAGAAGAATACAAGGCCATATACCACCACCACCACTCCACCTCCTTTGAATTCTGTCACAAAGCAAACCATGCTCCTATTGTACCTTTTAAAACGCAACTTTCTGCATACCCTTAGATATTATAGGGTTCTGTATGACAAGCTTGGTTTCACTGAATTTACATATGCACTAATACTACTTACTAAGGGGGACTATCTGATTAGTAGGGAGCAACAGATCATCATTCATGCCGAGGAGTCACAAACAATAGCTTTGCCTCAAAAAACTATTCAATATAGTTAAGTCAGGTGGGGAAGAATGTGCATTAATAAGCTAACAATGCTCTCAACTAAGAATTCAAACGCTAGGAAAGGGAAGAGTGTTGAGATGTCCTCAGAAAATATTTCTCTCTTTAAATGGTATTTCCTCTCAGTGGTATTATACTCTGGATTGTTTCCTTAAATGCTTGGGACTGTATCTTCTTCAGCATTTCGACTGCAAGTGCCATGCACCCACAACCTGTAACTTCTTGATGGCCTTGGCATAAGCAAATGGCAGTTGTTTAGATACAGTACAGGTACTAAAGTCAGAAAACACTTAAACACATTATACTGCAGGCCAGTTAAAAAAATTGTTCTGTGCCACTTAGGCAATCACTTACAAAGGCCAAACCTTTCTGGGACTTTAGTCTGTCCAGATGACACTGCTCCATGGTGAACAGTGGCAGACAAGGAATAAAGACAAAAAAAATTGTTCTCTATGTAAAAGACATCTGTGGCTCTGGCACATGAATGTATCAATTGCACACCTCTTAAGTGGTGGCAAATGATCTCCTGTATGCCCAGCTGCAAGTTAAAGCATCTGAAGCTACAACAGGCTGAGCAGTTGCATCAGCTGCTGCTTGTGGATGTAACCCTCTGAAGACCACCTCCCACGTCATCTCTGAGGAAAAAAACTGCAGAAACCTATCAGTTTGGTCAAGTAACAGCAACAGGGGAGGAGACATAGTCTCAGTGCAGAAAACAATGCAAAAACTCCTAGGGAGATGATATCTGATTCAGCATGAAAAACCAAGGTTTCTTATTGCCGACAAACAAGTCCCTTTAGCAAGGTGTTTAAATGCACATTTAGGACAGATTACATCTTGTTTTGCATGGACTACTCTTACTCTATAGGTTGATTCATATCAAAGGCCTCTATTCTGGAACTGACTTTAGTACAAGTTTCTGTCCCCATAAACCTAATTATTGCATGGCCCCAAAAAATTGTCTTCAACAGTTGGGCATGTTTCCTCCCCAACTCCTTCTATAGCTCTACATCTGTGAGCTTTTCTTTTCTCACATTACAGTCTCACATCTTCTGCAATAGCTCTTGCAATAACACATCCAAATCTCACTTACCACTTAGAATGAACCTCCAGAATTTTGGGTTCCTGACACCCACTTTGGTCTCAGGCTGGCAGTAGAGGCTGTGTGTGTCTGTGCAACTAAATAAATCAAAGAAGGCAAATCAAGGTTATACTACAAGTCTGTACAAACTCACAATGAAACTTCTTCTCCTCACACCCCTGGATTTCCTAAGGCCATATTTCTTTCTGATGCAATTTCTCTACAGCTGACAAAAAAACCCATCAGAGATCTGCCCTCTTTTTCTTTTTGTGCGTGGGATTTTGAGGAAGTAAAGAGGAGCAATTAAACTGTGAATTATTTTGTTTCACATCAGTAAAGGCAGCAGGGAAGAAGTTCTTTTGCAGGAGCACACGAAATAACCCATATGGCTACAATGCAGCATATTCTTTGCAAATTATTAAACTTCACACTTCTTGGGAGCTCTGCACTATTAGAAGACGTAAGGTGGGTACACAGTTTTGATGTATCCATGCAGACAGGCACAAAACCACACAGAGATCATAAGAAACTTTTCCCAGCTCAAATAACAGTTGACAAAAGGACAGTAAAGAGAACACAGAAATAGGGACTTCCCAAAACCAGCTCTAATTTGGTTTGGGCATCAGGCACCAGCCCACCATTACTCCCACACAAAAGCAGCAAGAACAGGAAAGACGGGAAAGCTCCTGTCAGATTTTTAGTCCTCATAATTTTCTAATAGGGAGTAAAACTTACGCTTAAGGAAATATTTTGGGGTTTGAGGGTTTTTTTTATTGGGAGTGGAAAGTTTATAAGCATTGGTTTTCGGTGAGAAAGGTGATCTCGTCATTTATTCTTGGTCATTTTCCACTTAATACTCAAAATTATAACCACATGTTCCGAATGCTTAGCATATGACAGATGGTTCTACTTTAACTGAATCCAACTAAGTCTTATCTAGCAAGGAATAAAAAAATACAGGTTTTTTTTCACTTCATTGCTGTCTTCAGCTTCTCTTAATTTCTGAAAGTTGAATAAGATGAACACAATAACTCCTCAAATCATTAGGCTCACCACATTTGTAGTGGTTCTGATGAGTTCCGTTGCTAACTTTATTTTTGCATGCTTTTGCACTTAGAAGCAAAAATGCCAAAATACTCTAAGAAGTGTTCTACTTGTAACAGTTCACTTTTTACCTGCACCAAGAAGTACTAGACACATCCCTGGAAAACCTGTTTTTATGATCAGGCCAGTTGACTTTACATCTAAAAGATTCACCTGTGGCTGAGATGTTTCTAATACCACGGAGACAAACTAAGCCAGCAGCATGTGAAAGAACTTTCTTGGCAAAGATTGTCTTGCAACTAGATTCTCAGGTGTAACAAGTCCCCAAATACACCCTTCTGGTAAACCAGGACTTTTCATTGCTACAGCACTCAGATACAGCTATCTGCATTTTCCCAGACTGCAGAAATATCTGGGTTTGTTGCCTAGGGCTACCTATCCAGAAGGAGGGACTCCAGCTCTAATGTTCCACTCTAGTTCCAAACTTTCCCAGACACAATTGGGCATCAAAACCAGAGCATCAGCATAGCCCTGAAAGTTGATGGAGTGCAGTAACAGAGACATATACAGGATGGCGGTTCTAAGGGTGCATAACAGTGAATTAACTTTATTCAAAAGCATACCACTTCACTCCTCCTCATTTCCCATTAAAGAATACTTTGGCTCTGGATACCACTGAACTTGGGCATTTTTTGTTTTATGAAGATTTAAACATTTTGTACAACTACCTCCAAAAGTGTTTTTCTTTGATTTGGGCATCCCTTAGCCCTGTGTTATCCTCAGCAATAGACACACAACCTGAAGAGGCAACTGCTTATATCCTCCCAGTAACATTATCAGAGAAACAGTGAGAGAAACAAAGTCAAACATTCTGTAGCGCAGGTGTCACAACAATCCTATGGGAAATGCAGAGCTACACAGTCAAAGGCAAATACAGGATTTGAACTCAGGACTCCAATATCTCAAAAGCTGGGAGAGACAACAGCATCACCCTCAGAACCTTCCTCTTCTCCAAGACTACATGGCTTAATTTTATGTTTATGACTGGTCCAACCTTTGTTTTTTTAATTTTTCTTTACAGACCAAAGATAATGAGTGAGTTGAGCTGATATTCGTAGAAACCTCAGTCATATTTCCTGTTGAGTTAAATATTTGCTGAAAAATAAAATCACTCCAACTAATGAAACAAGAGGAAATTAAATAGAGGCTATTAAATGAAATAAAAATGTGGGAGTGCGGAACAAGCCTGGAAAAAAATATGGAAAACTTTCATCATTCAGTAAGTTACTGATCTGCATAATTTAGAAGTAGTGAACATTCAAGTGCACTGATATAAAAGTCTTGTCTGTTTTTATTAGTCCACAGACAAAGTAAAACATGCGATAGTGCAGGCACTGTTGAGAAATTTCACCAGGGAATCAGCAGCAGTTTATAGCCTATAAAAAACACAGAAAAAAAAGCTTTTAGATTCTTCACACCAAATGTACAATGTTTCTTCCTGAGGAAAGTAAAGATACTCTGAAAGGGTTGGTGTTAAAGCTGATCAATACTACTGGGAATTATCCCTTGACAACACCTCCTTTTTCTGCTTCCAGATTCCCCTTCTGGAAAATTCAAAGCATAGAGAAGTGTTCATGTGCCTCAGCCCCACAGAAAACATTTATCACTATTAATCACACTCAAAAGAGGTAAGTAGAACATTGGAAAGAACAGGGCAAATATCTTCAGAGAACCTGTTTGTTTTCTCAAGCCTCAGATTTGAAAAGACACTGACTGACAGCTTAGACTGAAATGACACACAGGCACTGGAGCCTGTACTCTTTCCCTGTGATCCACAGGGTAATCCCAGATTTCAGAGGCAGGTTTAGGACCTTTTCTGTTAATGAAGTACTGTGGCAAAGACAAGGTGAGCAAGTACAACCATCTAACACTGCAGTGAAATTATGGTAACAGTCTCAAAGAAGATCCTGAACAAATGGTTAGTATAGGTGACGAAGGATTTAACAGGTCACTTCAGCATCAATGGGCACTGGAAAACTTACTAGAAACACAAAATAGTTTTCCACCTTTTTGGGCTTAAAATGCATGACTTTATGGATGTGGCAAACATCAACAATCCTTCAGCTGGCTTCCTCCTGTCTCTTACTTTCAAATCAGAGCTCACATTTGAAACCAAGACCCAGGAATTTGGGCCCTGGGACCTTACATTAGAGCAGAATTCCTGAAGGCTTGGAGTCCTGGCTCAAATAAGCAGCTTCCAGACTTCTGGCTACCAAAAAAAATAGTGATGTCAAAAAAAAAAGTAAAATTGTGAATCCATGGGAAGAGGCCCAGAAACCTGCAGCATGCACCAGAGGCTGTAGCTTCCTAAGTCAAAGGTAGCTCTCTAGCAGCCCATCAAGAGACCCAACACACCTGACCTGTAATCTGACTGGTCAATGGGCAAAGTCAATGTGAGGAGTAAAGCCCAGTGCACGCTGGAGCTGGGCAGGCTGACCAGTGTGGCCTCCACACAAGCACTGCTGGATCCAGCACCCGAGAGGAGGTTCAGGCAACAGCAGCACTATGTTCATCACTTCTGAGACAAAAATCCTGGCAATGGATGCCAACATGCGTTCTGTCAGCATGGTGGCAACACTGTAGAAGGAGCCCAAGGGGCAGAGGTGTGCGGATAGTATGAGGGAAGACTGCTTGAGCCAAAAGGCTATAGTCTACACTATGTGCTGTATACAAGGGCTATTTAAGCCTCTGGGAACAAGTGGGATTGCCATGCACCACAGGTACCTCATTGGCCTCAAGACAGGCCTCCGTCCGCCAAGTACATGAGCAAAGCCAGCACCAGCTTTGGGGGGAAAAAAATTTGCAGTAAGATAAAATAAAATAGAGCCATTTTGTGACAAGTAACTACGAGAGCCCTCAATCACTGGGTAATTCATATTAAAGTCATATACACCAGAGTACTAGAAACCTTAGGCATTTAAAGCAACCTTTGAAATCCAGGTTTGAAGTTCTTATTTATGCTGCCTGCAGCTTTAAGTATCTCTTGCATTAAATGTCTAAATGTGCTTTCCAGAGATGAGGACATCTGCAGGTGAAAAACACAAGGCAAGTGTTGTTCCCAGTAAGTAGGAGGTAAGCTGAAAATTTAATTGATCATTTCAAATAATCCTCACACTTTTCTCATTTAATGCATACCTTTTCCAGTGACTTTAGCTATAGGGTAGTATTTGGATGTGAAGCGTGCAAATATGAGCTTGGAAGAGACAACTGAAGCCATCTACCAACTTTGTGAGAATTACCTGAAAATGCAGCTCTCACAAATACATGATTATTAGCATAAGGTACATCCAAATTGTCCAACAGCATCATAGAATTATTTCCTTCATTGAATACTATTGTTTTTTAAAAGTCTATTAAACTGCAAAGAATTTGTGCAATTGGGGAGGGACTCTTCATCAGGGACTGTAGTGATGCGACAAGGGATAACGGGTTCAAACTTAAACAGGGGAAGTTTAGATGAGACACGACGAAAAATTCTTTACTGTGGAGGTGGTGAGGCACTGGAATGAGTTTCCCAGGGAAGTTGTGAATGCTCCGTTCCTGGCAGTGTTCAAGGCCAGGTTGGACAGAGCCTTGGGTGACATGGTTTAGTGGGAGGTGTCCCTGCCCATGGCAGGGGGGTTGGAATTGAATGATCTTAAGGTCCTTTCCAACCCTAACTATTCTATGATTTTATATTATGCTATTCCACTGGTCCTCATTTTGCTGGGAATTTGTCTCTAAAGCAGAAATGATGCATATTCAGACCTCTCACTGCTCTGAAGAAACATAAGGGATCTTTTAAAACATACTGACATATTCTTTCATGCAAAAAAATCCTCCTTTTTCACCCTAGTGTTAGTCTGCATTAAATGGTAATTCCTAAAACTTCATCCATATATCATATAAGTTATAAACAGGTTTGCACAACAGGTCTCCCAGGGGAATACCTGGAGGAGAATTCCTCCTCTGTACTCCAGAGCCAGGCAGACAGTTGTTTTCCTGCCAGTTCATATATGACTTTTTCAGAATCTATGAATGTTCAACATCAAATGAAATTGCAGACTAAGTTTGTGAGCTGAAAAACAATGTTCCTACCTGAGGCCACTTTTTCAGCCACAGATGTCTCAGACATGATTGTAAATCCTTACTGACAAAAGCAGTCTGAATGAAACCAGACCATTTCATTGGAACAATATAAGGAATTAGGACTTCAAATCTCTTTAATTTAAAACCTATTATTTTCAGGACAACTGTTAATACTGGAGCCCATGCTCACTTGGTGAAACTACTAAAATCAGTAAGATCCATTCTTACTGCTAGCATGTAAAAGTCCAGTCAACCACATTTAATCAAAGTGAGTTGGACATGGTTTCTCTTTCTTTACCTAAATATAACCATCAACTTGTGAAATTGTGGCATTGTTTCTGTTTTCTTAGGAAACACTTGTGATCAGAGCTACTTAATTTCTCACAATATATTTGTATCAACATCTTATAAAAGATGCATAAAAAAAAAATTCTTTTTACCCAATAAATTAAGAAAAAAAGCATATAATACTCAAAAACTAAGGCTTTCCACAAGCCACCAGCTTCCAATGTCAACTTGCAGTTAGAGCAGTTACGACAAACCAGTTTCTCTGGTACACTACAGAGCAGAGAGCACCGTGGCTGTTATTCCACTGCCAGAAACTAGTCATCATTCAAAATACATACAAGTAGGGGAGAAGAATTTAGTTTCACTAAATTATTTTCCAATAATGTTTGTGTCTGTAGAAGAAGCTGAAATAGCAGACAGTGTGATAGCTTACAGGCATCAAATAAAGCACACCGCACAAATTGAACAAATGAAATAACCAGTCCTCAAAAAACCCTTTAAGAGTGTTCAAGCAATGGAAGGCTGCCTGCAGAAAGTTACTTTTAAAGAACAATATTTGCCCTATGCTCAGTGAATATCAACTTGTGAATTGGAAATGGAGTGCTTTATCCGGTACAAAGCGAAGTTCAACTCAGAGTAATGGGCATGTTCAGGAACCACAGTTTGACATTTGTCCCAAAGGCACACGCAAATTGGTGTCCAAAACACAAATAAATTAGGTCTTCTATCTTCTAAGTGCTGCACAGCCTACCACATTGATATTTACTCCTGGATGGACGTAATCAAACAATCAATCACAGGATTATCATCTCCCCATCTAAATCACAGATTTTCCAGCTACTTTTTAAGCTTTCTGCTATGCTGACAACCGCCTCTTTGCGTGTTTTAAATACAGGGCAGTACCATGGACCTTTGAAAGAAGTCTGCTAAAAGTACTTGTTATGTACAGTAGAGATTTGCCATGAGGGGTGCAGATCTCAAATGTGCTTCCAGGAAGGAAAATTCTTCCACCCCTGCACTAAATAAAGAACTTTTCAGTCTGTAACCAGTTTAGTATTTTGAGACTGAAAATGATAGTTCTATGTGCTCCTGCTGCAGTGCTGGCTAAATCTGATAGATGAATTTATACACTGAGTATCATGCCTGGCTTAACAGTGGAGCTGCATATATAAAGACAAAACTTATTATGAAAGACTGGTTCTCCCTAAAAGAGCATTCCTAAGATGATGCAGTGTTAAATTAGTTTGTTACCTGAAAGGTTATGCATGCTGTTATTTTAGCTCTTAATTGTAAAAGACTGTCTCCTGTGGGCTTGAAATGTCAACTCTTCCTAGCAGATATCAAAATATTATTTCTGCCACATACTCTTATTAAGAATAACTCTTTAGAAAGGTTTAAAATTAACAAGTTACTACACACT
Organism: Psilopsiagon aymara; assembly: GCA_024733675.1. Lineage (NCBI taxonomy): Eukaryota > Metazoa > Chordata > Aves > Psittaciformes > Psittacidae > Psilopsiagon > Psilopsiagon aymara. Next base: position 18,419 of record JANRGW010029699.1, read on the forward strand.
TCAATTAAAACTGCCTTCAGAGAGACACTTTCTCATAGGCACATGCATGACTTCAACCTTTAGGAGATATTTCTGCTATTTGTCCAAATCCCTAAAGGCATCTTCCTGACAAATCAGGATGAGCAGTGACATTTCTCAGTGGTTTTATTCAATTATAAGGAACAAAGCTTTCCACAAACATGGGCTTTATTTAATACCAGCTGTATCAATTGCTGAATTCTTCATGGAAACCTTTAACCCAGTAAGAGCCCAAACTGCACATAAATTACTGAACAGTTTTATTCACCCAGGCACAACCCAGTTTCCTTTATTTTCTTGGCAACTGAGCAATTTTAGGAAACCACAATGTGGAAAATTCAGAATCATACAATCCCAGACTGGTTTGGGTTGGAAGGGACCTTAAAGCTCATCCAGTTCCATCCCCTGCCACGGGCAGGGACACCTTCCACTAGAGCAGGCTGCTCCAAGCTCCATCCAACCTGGCCTTGAGCACTTCCAGGGATGGGGCAGCCACAGCTTTTCTTTGCAACCTTCGCCAGTGCCTCACCACCCTCACAGGGAAGAATTTCTTCCTAATGTCTAATCTAAATCTACCCTCTTTCAGTTTAAAGCCATTACCTCTTGTCCTATTCCTATATGCCCTTGCAAAAAGTTCCTCTCAAACTTTCTTGTCAGCCCCTTTAAGCCACTGGAAGCTGCTCTAAAGTCTCCCCGGAGCCTTCTCTTCTCCAGGTTGAACAAGCCCAGCTCCCTCATCCTGTCTCCACAGCAGAGCTGCTCCAGCCCTCAAAATATATTTGTGGTCTCCTCTTCACTTGCTCTAATAAGTTCTTCATATGTTGGGGACCCCAGAGCTAAATGAAGGACTTCAGGTTGGGTCTCACAATAGCAGAGCAGGAAGGGAAGAATCCCCTCTCATCTGCTGCTCATGCTTCTTGTGACACAGCCCAGGATATTGTTGGCTTTCGGGGGTGTGAGCACATACTGCTGAGTCAGGTTGCGCTTCTCATCAACCACGACCCTTAAGTCCTTCTCTTCAGGACTGCTCTCAGTCCAGTTTCTGCCTAGCCTGTAGTTGTGTTTGGCATTGTCCCTACTGATGCTTTTACTATGCAAATAGAGCCCCCTGCAAAAAGTAATTAAGCTAAAATAAGTCTTGAGAGCACACAAAAAGTCACAGTGGAGCTTTGTGAGTTAGAAGGAAATCACAGCATCTGATGACCTTTTGAAAATCAAATTAAACAAAAATTAAAATTGGGGGAACATCTATAGAACTTTGTGAAAGATCTTTTAAATCAGAGAATACTTCTGATGATCACATTAAAGAGACATTGATGCTAAAGTCAATGTTTGTCTCACCTCCAGGCTTTAGCTTTTATCACAACCTTTAAGTTCAGTGCTTGATGCAATTGTTCTGTTGCAGTGCAATGTAATTAAGGCAGGAATACTTTCCAGATACTCATCCAGTGGTACCAATTATAGACAAAGTTAGGCAGGACAACCAGCAGCAACGGTTCTAAGCAGTAATAGATCAGACTAGACAGACCACGCTCCTGGGATGGGAGGCACAAGCTGCTTCCTCAGCCCAAACTTGTCCTCAGTGCCAGCAGAGACACAGCTGCTTCTCCTGTCTATAAGATGAGAAGGGAGTACAATGAGGTATGCAACCACTCCAGTGACGCAACAGGCCCAAGGCAGAAAGCAGACAGCTGAAGGCACCACTGCTGCAATCAGCTGAGCTTGGTGGAAACATCTGGGGACCATCTTCTATAGAGACGTGGAGACAGCTGTTCTCCCAAGTCCTTTCGCTGAGACTAATGAAGCAAGGAAACACAGAAAGAACAGTTTCCACTCTCCTTTCTCCTATTTCTGCATTTGCTGTGTTGTTAGGGAGAATCATATCTTGTAAAGAGCAATTAACTGGCCTTGAATCACTCAAGCATCACTTCCTACTTGCTATTCTCTAGAGAAGGAGGCTGCGTGAATGGAAGAGAATAGACAGGTTGTCGAGGTAAACATTTAGCACCTACTCAAAGCTGCAGCAACAGCTGCCAGAGAAACTGGAGCCAGCAGCTGAGGCGTAGAGCTGCATTACACTTGCTGTGTCATTCCTGAGATTTCCTTGGCTTGAGAAATTAACCAGACTGGATGTTGATGGGATGTAAATTAGTAATGCTGATAGAGAGCTCCTCTTCCTGATGCTTTCTTACTTGCAGAATACCATCCTGTTTTGTCTTGCTTTCCTTGCCATGCAAGTGAAAACATCTGTGTTAGAAAGCTTGCTCATAATAAATATTTTGAAAACAAGTTATAAGGATGAGTAGCATCAATCTTTGAATTTAATGAAATAGAACTTCTCAGCCTAAATTGAGACGGATGGTCAAATGCTGCCTCTTGTATGCTTACAATGACACTAATCTTGCCTGATCAACTTTTGCTATTAGCATCTATGAGAGCTAGTTTTGGTTTATTGCTGGACATTGTGGGCAAAAATAGATACATGGCAGCCTATGGAAAGAAAAAATTCATATCCTGAATTCTTCCCCATAGCAATATAGCCTAGCCATGGCCAACAAGCTCAGGAATTGATGGACTCTAATAACCTGGAGGGTCCTTCTCATATCCAGGAAGTACAGTCACTCAGACAAGCCCTTTGCCCATCACCCTGAAATCCTACCCTGCCCACACAGCCACCTGGAGGCTAACAGTACTCTCAGCCATAGCTTGCACAATCTCATGGGCTCAATTACATGAGCAATGCTAGAGCAGTATTTACTAAGCTGCTTGTCCACAAACAACTCAAGGCCTACCTGCTGGTTTTGGTGTATCAAGAAGTGCAGAAATGCTTAAACGCAGGATCTAGTTCTCTGCAAGGGCTGAACCGAATTACCTTTTTGCCACCTTCTGGACGAAGGCAGTGGTACAGCTAAAGAGGTGTTGCCATCTTTCCTCACTCTCCCTTTATTTTACGTTTTTTGGGGGGTGCTAAAACTGCACTGTCACTGTCCAGTGAGAACTGAAACCATGGCTGCACATTCTCCTGCACTGGTAAAACGTGTGTGTGTGTGTCTGTGTGTATATGTGCTAAGTTTTCCACTCAGAGTGTGGGTGTGCTAAGTTTTCAGCTGTCAGCCTGGGCATGGTAAGAGACTGAGGAAGATGCTAAGTAAATATAAACCCTGCTGTCAGCTAAAGGTTTCTCTCCCTTTGTCATCAGAAATTTCTTCCCTTATTATTGGAGGGAACCAGGGTTGATGAATACTTAATGACTTCTTTCCCTCGTACACCACAGAGGGGAGCAACACAAATAGAGGTCACCTATAAGTTCAGTAGCATATGTCAAAATCTTTATGTACTTTAAACATCTCCATAAAAGGATCACTAATAACTAAAGCACAGGGCAAGAAGACTGGGTTAAATCAATTATCTACCATGTTAGAATTGAAAGATAACTCTCAGCAATTGGGACAGTTTCAACACAGCCCCAGATAATGTGTTCTGCATGAGCAAATAAGCTTATACCAAAATGATGAGAAGTAAATCCTACAAAGCATTGCACATTGCAACGTTCAGGCAATTTCCTCTCAGTCTTCAGGAACGTTCCTGCTTTGTTCTCTCTTGGTTATCCACAGAGCACTAAGATAGAAGGAAAGAAGAGAGGCAACAGAGAGTGTATGGAGCAACTAGCCTGACTCTCACTCTGTCTCTCATTCCTGCTGCTTCCACTCTATCATTCTATCCTTCCTGTCCTCTGTGTGTGTGTGTGTTTTAAAAGCCCTCTCTTGTGCATTTCCAGCTAAAGGGGAACACATCTTTTATATATCCATGCTTTATGATGACTGTCCCATTCACTGATAATCGCAGTGGAAAATCACTCTCTCCTATTCCTAACCTCTTCTTTTTATAATTTGAAGCCTTTCTCTAAATCTAAAACTACTGCTGATTTAAATAATCCCACTGACGCAAATGTAACTACCTCGGTCAGTTAACTCCTGAAGATTGGAGAACATTTCCTAATCATTTAACACTTATGTTAACAAATTCTATGATTTTGCTTTTCTTTGACAGTGCGTCAAATAGAAAGAAAACACAAAAGACAGATGAACCACCTCTAATATACTCTGTAGATTATAATCACCCTTAAGCTGCCGGAGAAAGAGCTAGAAGCAGACAGTGTAAGGTACCACATTTCACCAGTATCTCTAGGATTAGAGCCAGGTTTTCCACATCTTAGTTCACCAGCTGTTGTGGACATAAAATAAGAATAATCTGACTTAAAGAAAGTAATATCACAAAGTTTCAGGGCACAGACAGAATCCTGAAGATTATTTTGTTCCAGGGTACAGAAACAACTTCTACAATTAGGACACAATGTTACATTAAATTAGAGTGGCCAAAATGACATCGGAGGGACTTACACCAGCTCTGGCTCAGCCTAAAGCGAATTCTTTAATACCTATTCTTAATTAAAAACTTCTGCCTGTTACTGTTTATTCTGTAGCATCAATCCCTTGCAATCTCCACTGTGGTCATCTTCAAAACATTTCTACAAGGCAGTCCAGAGGAACACAGCATATAGTGGAGTAAGTAACTGAGCTTAAATTCTCTGAAATCCTGGATAGTTGTCTCATCCTTGGATCACCTGCTCCTTGCAGTTACTTTACATCCAGCAAGTCACCATCCTGTATGATGTTCCTGAGAAACACATGTCCTCTACATGTACTTGAAAGTGGGCATCATCATAGAGAGTTTCTTTGCTTCACATTGAAACACCTCAGTCCTCACCAGGGGAAAGAACTGAGGAAAGTGAGAGTGAGGAACTTGGTGCTGTGTGAGGCCCATTCACCCCCCAGTAGAGAGCTGAGGCCAACAATGGAGTGCCAATCAGTGGATACTGTGGACTAAGAGCTCCCTGGACACATGAGCAACAAAAACTGAACCTCAATTTCTTTTCAGAGAAGGAAGTTTATTAACCAAAAGATAACATATCTCTGCTTGTTTTGTTGTTGAACAATTTTCTTCTGCCTGCTTCCCTGATCAAAGCATAACTTCTACCTCACCTTAAAAGAAACAGCTTCTTAAAACCGACCTCATCAATGTACATAGAAAAAGAAAAAATCTCATTCTGCCACAGATCAGTGGAATTCTGCTGTTCATTTTCTTTATACAATCTCCCTTTCTGTTTTTCTGCAGCGATCCTCCAATTTGACTTTGTCCTCAGCTCCTGCTTCCAGCCACATATTCAGTACTGCAAACATTAAATACTTTCATCTGATGCACAGCTTTGTTTTATTTATTTCATATTTTCCAGACCTTAAATGCAACACTGATACATGATCACTCAGCTTTTCATATTTGCTGCAGTTTTTGCTGTAGTGGGAGATTTAAGCAGGAAAAAAAGCCCAACCCAATAATACATTGAAGAAAAGAAGTGATATCCAGCATTTTAGTACAATTTCCACATTTTATGATCCAATACAGCTGAAATACTGACCCTAAGAAAGGGAAGCCATTACTATATAGCCAGGAAATGCGAATTGCTCTTGAACAGAGGCACCTCTACCCTCAATATCCTCTTCTGCTTGATGCCTGGGCTGCAGTAGGAGAATATACTGCACAGGAAAGTAGAAACCAAGAGCAACATTTCAATCATTTTTTGTTGGTGTAATTTGAACAGTATCCCTGAGTTATGTTGCTGTACTTGGTGGATCTAATGATGGGGCAGACTGGATGGTGAGGGCTGCAGATGATACCTCCATTAAAATGATTCATGTTATCATGGGATTAGGTCACAATAACAGGGCTGCAAATGCCACAGTACTTGTCAGAACCATCTCTTGATGCACCCTCTCTGAGTGGTGCCAGTGACACATTCAGGACTTGTTCTGTGATACTCCCAAGTGTTTAAGGGCTAGAAATGACACACAGGATAAATAGACATCCCATAGGATCATTAAGAGGATATCAGACTTTCACTTTTCATTTTGAGTTGACATCCAGGATAGGACAATGACAAGCACAAGTCCTTTCTATCTGGCCTTGTGGGAACAGATAAGTAGTGTGAATGAGTTATCCAAAGTACAAAAAGCCACAACACAAAAAAGGAACTTTAAATGGAAATACAATAGAATCCAAATCCTAAAGTAGTGAGCTCATGTTCCAGACTTTCAGCTATGAAAACTTTTGTCATCAGCCAAAGTTTTGTCAACTTGGTATTGGGTATTATGTACATTGCCAACAACGGGGATTATGAGAGAAACTGGGGGCTACAATTGAAGAAGTATCATTCACAAAATAAGATTAAGTGCCTTGGTCCTGTCTTACCCCTTAACCTTTGCAGAACATGTCCTAGATATCCTCCAGCTTTTACAGAAAGGAAGCACTTCTCCCTAACCGTGTATATGTCTATATATGCAGCCCACAGTTTGCAGATATGTAGGGTCTTAATTGGCATGTTACATGATTAATTAGTAAAGATAAAAGGCAGCAAAAGAAGCTTTCAGAGACACCTTTTGTTTTCCATACGCATGTTAATACCATCTGAATCCTTCCCCTGCTGAGCTGCAGCATGACTCTAAACAACTTCCAATGAAAGTAGGACTGGAGCCCAGAGGTACTGAGTTTTATCCCTTTCTCTATGCCCACTGTCTTGCAAGCAGATCACATGCTACCTTTACCTCAGCAGTTGAGCTGCTTTTCCTTGTTGAATCTATGGCTTATTCTGAGTAATTCTTAAAATCAGGTGTACATAGCACCATGGATTTACACAGTAGGTTAGAAATGCAGATGTATTTCCCACCTTGAATAGGATTACAGACTAAAAATAAATACCTGGAGCAAACACAACACAAATCCAAAGCGGAGCTGTAAAAAATACTCACCAAGAGATTAAGGCAAAATTATTCAGGAGAGAGGTCATTTTTAAGTTCAAAAATCAATGGAGAAGAGTAGACAGGTAAGCAGAAAGGGTGTGTGCCTCTCAAGAGTAGAAAAACCTGTGATGGGAGTTGAAACTGATGGGAGACTGCGAAAACAATGTAGGCATGGAAGTATGCAGGTGGGACTAGATGCCAGGGGGATGACTATTCCAGAAATTACATGAAAAAGGGAAAAGTGAGCCAAAGGTGGGTATGAAATATGCAATCTCACACCTCTCTAGCCAAACACCAGCGTACCAGCAAGCAATATGGAATGCTACAAATATGCACAGCAAAATCAAACCAGGGAAATCCACTCTTGCAAAGCCAGAACCCTTGGTCATGCACTCTTGGATGTGCCTCACCAAAAATAAAAGGGAGTGTGGTTTTCTGAATGTCAAGATAACTCTCAAAATCATACACAGAACAACAGGGGCACAACAGAAGAGCACACACCAGACACCCACATGAATCAAGCAATCAAAACAACCTGGAAAGGAAAGAACCAGTAAAGTCATCTCTTGTGGATCAGGTTACTTGATCTTCTTCTCTGTGACCTGCAGGAAAAGCTGCTATTACATCTCCATAGCACGAGCTGCTGGTGGCAAGGTCAAACATCAATTATTCAGGCAGTTTGGCCACAAGAAGAAAATGAAAATCATTGACAGCTTCCTTCTGCTGGCATCTCACTGGTGAGGTACCTGGCAACACGAGCTTGCTCATATACCAGTACTGTACATGTACTAGGGAAGTTAGTCCTTCTATCATCCAAATACTCTATGCGAAGTCTTACACTTACATATACAGCTATACATCCTATGCAGGATGTTTTATGTATAGGACTCTCCATAATATGTCTACACATTTAATCCCATGCACACGGTTTCTCTTTGGAAAGAGTTGGTTGTTACAGTGGTGCCTAAAGGCATTTGCAGATCTCTCCCAAAACAGAAAAGTTTCCTTGTTCCTTGTTCTGTCAGTCTTAACAGCTTGGTATTGGGTGTCAGGGTACCTGTCAAGGTAAGCTGCCCCCAGTTAGATCTACTGGGAATGTACCAATCAGACAGCAACAAGAGGTGGCAAGGTATGAACCAAAGATGTAATACGAGAAGGCACAACTTCTTCCAGGATTTTTCATTTTAGAGGCTCCTAAAGAGAACATGAAGCAAACAGCTAAATCAAGGGACTGCAGAGGAAGCAGGGTGACAAGTAGATGTTGGAGTAGCTGCAGTGAGGCTGTTTGGAAGGGCTATTTGCTTTTTAAAGTAGAAAAACAACTGCAGGGTATCCCATTACTCTTTCTCAATCACTATACTTTAACATCACTCTGATTTTAGCTTCCCTGAAGTCACTAGGGAAACTGTTTCTACAGATTGACTAGGTATAGCAATAGTAATTGTGAGAAACTTAGGAACACAGTACTGAGGAGAGAGGCAGAGAGGGAGACAATGTCATTTTTGGGTCCAGATCTCCTCGATCCAGGAAGACAAAGTTGAACCTCTCTCTCCCTCATATTCTGGGCAAGTACCTGACAATTCAGATACCAGATATAATAGTCTGTTATCAGGCATTTCCAGGACATATCAAGTATTACAAATAATTTACTTCAGTCCAGTGTTGGGCTTCATAAGACTTAGGATTTGAAAACTGTGTTAATCAATAGGACAGTTACTGTACACCCCTTCTTAGAAACTACAGGATTGTATAGGCTTATCAATGAAGCAGCACAGACAACCCACTGCCACTATACCAACAATGAGCAGAGTACACTGCTTTGGCCTCCTGTGAGGTTTGTAACTCACAAGTTACATAGGCACCACCTAACAGAAGTCAACCAAATGACCTACAGTAATATACAAAGAAAGATATGAAGTCTAGTGTTTCTTCTGTTAGTGCTGTAACTGAAGTATCAGCAGGGCAGGGGTTACTCTTCAGTCAGCTTGCATATTCAGTGTCACATTCAATACTCCACACCTGTTTATTATTTATGGACTGGATGACAGCTAGCTAAGTAAGCAGGTAGTGCTCCTCAAATACATGCTCTAAGAAGCCAAGGAACACACATCATGGAGTGCTAAGTTCTACCTATTACCCACTGGGAACATCATTTGTAATCATTTTTAAAAACCTCTTGCAGATAATCACAGAGACCAGAAGTTGCTAAGAGAGATGCTGAGGTCATAGTTACATACATTTGCCAAAAGCTCTACTGTAAGAACTGGAATGTGATGGCAGCACCCTGCTGTGGCAAAATCAAGGACATGATCTGCCTGAATACACGTCCCCTCTCTCCCCAAGCTCCACAAAGAATAGTGGAATTCAAAGTGGTGAGAAAGAGCCCATCTTCAGTTATTTCAAGACAAACCACCCACCAAGTTGGTGTTGGTTTTGGTCTTGGCAAGAATAAAATGGGAGGGTAAAAAGGAAGACGCATAAAGGCTCAGGAGTGCACTGTCCTTCGGCATGAGCAGGATTTGGCTTCCACTCTGCTGCCACCTGGAACGAAGAGAAATTGCTTCCACTTCACCTCAGGATTTTCATAAACAAGACACAATTATATATGAACAGGCTAGAAGAAACAAAGGAAGGACTGATGAGGCTCTAAAGGGGTTTTGTTAAAGTGGAGAGCGTGAGCTTAGCTGTTTCTGGCAAAGCCAGGGAAACAAAATGTCAGCAGATTCACAACTGTCATTTGCTCTCCTATCCCATGGACCCCCCAGCCCTGATAGTCAGGAGCACAGAAGCTGACACAGGCACCATGCTTCATCCACTCAGGCAGCTGGGACCATCCACTTCCACAAGTCATTCTTTCTCTGCCATTTTCTCCACTATGCAACGATGCCTGTTGGTGAAGGGTGCATACTTCCGCAGGAGAAAAGCTCTTGTCTACTTGCTCTCCCAGTGAGAAGGGGAGAGCCTGAACAGTGAGAGCTGTCAGTTCCTATCTTTCTTTGCCACTCAGCTTATTTCCTGATTCCTAAAATGAAGCTGCAGCTGTGCTGGATGGATGTACTTAAATGCAAGCCTCCGGAGATGGGGAAGTGCTGACTGGTGAATTGCCTTCTTTCACCTTGTTCTCATGCCATCCTCTACTCTCTCAACTTCCCCCCCTCCCCTCCCCCCTTTCCTAAAGAGAATGAGCGACCTGTTTACTTTAATTTTTTGGACCAGTTGTCCCTGGTGAATGCTCTCCCATATGCTTCTCTGAACAGCATCTACTCCAGCTTCCTTAAGGGAATTTGGAAGTCCAAGAATTAGGGCCTTTTAGGTATGCAGTTAACTGTTCCCACCATTCCCACACCAAAGAAACAGACTCATGTTGCCTGTTCCCCAAGGGAATTAATTCATATTCGCTGAAGGAAACGGCTCTACTGCAGCCACAACCCTAAGAGAAGGGGAAGAAAGAGCAATTTGGTCAAATCCACAATTTCAAAATGAAACCATATGAAAGTCTGAGGTTTTACACCACCTCTCCTGACACTTTCTTACATGATTAAAATCTACATTTAAACAATCTGTTCTTCCCTCTTCCCTCCCTTCTGCCAGAAGATGTAATTTAAAGATTTTGGCTCCTAGCTGTCCAAACAAAATGTTGCACAGCAACAGTCCCTACTGTTGTCACTGGATCAAAATAGATCTCGGCCATGAAATCTCAATTTGGAGCTTTTCCCTGATTTCACATTGTATGGGTGAGAAATTCAGAGGCCACAGGTCAGGCAAACCTTACCACTGCATTTCAGATAGATCCAGAATCAATGTGGTGAAAGTGAGAACCAGTCAGTTCTTGGATTTTAATGAGAACAACTTAGTCTGTTACACGTACACCTTAGATGACTGAAAGGTCTATAGGGACTTCAGTGAGAAGCAGTCTACCATCTTTATCAGATAATCAGTCCCCTGTCCATATTAAACATACACACCAAAAAAACACATACACTTTCTCAGCCCTAGAATTAGTTCAGCCTCCAAAAACCAAGTGTTCTAGTTCCAGCACAGTTATCCTGGCTCAATGAAACAGTGGGATTACCCTGCTACCAAAAGTGGTAGCCAGCAAAGTGGTTAATGTAGCTAATGAACACACATGTGAGCAAGCAACAGCCTAGACGCCCTGTGCTGCTTCCTTAGCCTGTAACCAAAGGCCTCGCTGAACCTGCCCCCTCCCCAGGTAGCCATGTACAGTACCATCACTGGAGCAGCTTGGCCACAGTATCCTGTCAAAGGCACCACGAAGTCATGTCTGATCAGCCTTTTGCCTTGGAGCTGTGGAGTGCCAGCCTCTTTTTCCTTAGAGCACTGAGAAGGATGCTAATTCTGTGAGTCACAATGGTAAATTTATGGCATCCTAAGCTCAAAAATGAGAGGTTAAGTCATGAAAAATATAGGATAGAAGTGGATGAGAGAAATAACAATGACAGCGCAATTGAGCCTTGCAAACATGAAGCAGTGCTGAGACAGAAGCAGGACTCACAGCATTACATGGAATCTTTTGGCTACACAAGGCACATCTCCTCCGTGATTTTCCTTGAGGATTTTGGAGATGGCAGACCCCCTCAGAAGCATCCCAGAACTTCCTCTCCTCCTTCCCATAGTTAAAAACTCCCATTCTGCTTCTACTTAAATCAGGCCCCTGCCTCATACATACACGTACATGCATGTACACTTCATGGCTCCTACACAGCTTTGCTCTCTTTTGTGAGTTTAAGTTTAGCGCCAGCCTATAAAGTGCACTGCAAAAAGGCAAAACAATCTGGTTTCTCTTTTCCTAAATGTCTGTCCAACTGTAAGATTATACAAAGATTTTTTAAATAGCTCAAAAAAAAAAAAAAAAATCTTTTTACTCTCAGTGTAAGTCTGAAAATTGGAAAGAAAACCTTCATTTTAATTTTCACATTAAAAATCCTGTAATGAAAAAAATACAAATCCATAATCATTCAGATTTTCTTCAGCCTTTGCTCACTTTATAATGAAACTGAAGATTCTGTATTGGCAAAACCAACACAGGTAGAAGCACTGAAGTACAGAAAATAAAAGAGCCTTACACAGTCAAAATTCTTATGTAGCCTCAATAGAGGGTGGTGTAAGAGCTACAGTAACCGATATATACTGTGTCCTAAAGAGCCTTGTAGGAGGAAGAATACTGTGCCCAGCCCTTAGGTATGTGCACCCAACCAGATTAAACCAAAATGGGACACATTTGCTTCAGGAATCAAGTCTCCATTAAGGCTTTGTTGCATTATCTGAACTCAAATACTTGGAAAACCAGTCTGAAGTTAGTATTACTGCTGGTGACACTGGCAAAAGATTGTGCCGACAGGTTAAAATGCAGTTTTCTCCTCCAACTCTTGTGCAAGCCAATACTAACTGCAACACCAAAAGGGGATCTGACAAAAGCATTATGTAGATGAGCATACAGCTAGTTTCAAGAAAATTACTGGAAAAATATGTTTGATTGCTACTGGTACTGCTCAAACTTCCTCCAATTTCCAATCACCTCACAAAGAGACTGAAAGGAAATACTGAAGTTTCCAACTCTCATGATAATGGTCAGAGTTCTCACAAAACAGACGCTCCATATTCAGATACCCCACTATCAACACACAAGTACAGTTCACAGCCAGAGGTTAAAGCCTAGGAATCTTAATGAATATACATGAAAGAAAAATGATACATTCAAAATCAAGGAGAAACTGCTCTCAATGCCTTTCAGAGAGCCCCCAATTCTAGTTTTGTTAAGAAAATGGGAAGTTCTAAGTTAAAAGGGTTGAAAATTAACACTGAATTCAATGTTTAGTAAGAAAAGGAGTTCTTTGTTCAATCAGAGCAAATTTTGGATAAAGCAAAAATTCATAGAAGCCACTATTGCAGGTAGCTGGGACTGAAAAAGATTTTTAGGGTGTAAACAGAGTTGTCGTTCCAAAAGCAATGCCAATATCGGGAAAGTCCAAAACTCATTTCCTGCCCAGAGGAGACACAAAACAGCTTCAGAAGCTGTCATTGTACACAGAACAGATTCTGTGTTTTAATTAACGGTGGCAAGAATAAAGGTAGATCCTGTAAACAGAAGCACAGACCATTTGACTCGGGATACCTCAGCACCTGGCTGGAGCAGGCCAGCCACATATGCATGCCACGCATTATCAGTAGGAAATTCTCTGAATCTCATTTCTGAGGCCTTTCTCTCAGAAAGTCATTAAACTCTAATTAATGGCTCTGTGAGGTGGAGGGATCTGCTTTGGCATCCATTAGGATGGGGCTCAAATGTCAGAGCAGCAATGGCATTAGGCAGACTCTGGCGTTTTGACCAATGCAGGATTATCATTGATGCATTCAGCATCCTCTGAAATCTGTAGCTCTGTAAGAAAATCTGCAGGTTTTCTCTCTGCCCATGTGACTGATGGTATCTTTAAGTAATCTGCTGGTCTATTACCAGAGACCATCTCTCCACCACCAACTGAGCAGAAAGAAAAGTCTCAGCATGGTCCAGTTGCAGAGTCCCTCTTCAAAACAAAACTAGGCACAACCTAAACACGGAGATACTGTGGGCCTTGAAGAGAGCAAGACTTATGGGAAATACTCTCCACAGTTTGGGAGATGGTTAAGGAATTAACAGAGGAAGAGAAAGGGCAAAAAATGGCCTGAAGAGCCAAGACTGAAGTGCTGCTCTGTCAGTGGTGGGAAGTTAAGAAGCACCTACCTGCAAGCAAGAACCACAGCTCTCCTGGTACTATAGCTGGAGGCAAACAAGCTGTTGTGAAAGCACTGGCTATAAATCATCAGTTCAATGCTCATTTTCACTGAAACCTGCCAGCTTGCCAGACATCACTGTTACTCTAGGTACTAAGCCAGAGATCAGCATGCTGACAGCCTACCCTCTTCCATATCAGTCATGCTCCCTCACTCCCTAGCTGCCTTGGCCCTCTGTCCTTCCTTCTTCCTAATTTGCAGGGTGTCATTACTAAGTCACTCACTTTTAATGAGAAAGCCCATTCAGAGTCACATATTGGACTAACCTCAGTAAAAGATACCAAGCTACCAATTCACTTCTGCTCTCTTGAGTAGCAGTGCAGTGGTGATGTTAAATGTATTTTTCCCTACAACTGAGATACATCAGTAAGAGTTGTTCAAAATAACTTTTGTAACCTCTGTCCAATCATGTTTTGCTCCTGTGTCTGCCTGTCGCATTCTCCCTTCTATAAAAACAGGATGAATGAAGTAGTACATCCAAGTCTTGGAGAGAGAGTTCGGAAAGGTGATGAAGCTTCATGCTGCAGAATTGTTAACTAACTCCCAAAGGGAGTTCCATCCCGAAGAAGTGATGAAACAAAAAACAGCCCCTTTGAAAGTTAAAATTCATGATGCTGCATGTCTCTCTCACTTCAATGATCTTGAAGTACTTCCCAAATACAGTCACAAAGCAACTCTGAAATACCATAGGAATGTACAGTAACATATTTCCTACATGGAAACAAGGCATGGGATGAGTGAGAGTTCTGTTCTCCAGATACAGAATACAAGTAATATCTCCAATGCAAGTTCTAGACGGAGGTGCACATAACCCATTTTCAGCAATGGTCAAAGCAGGAGCAGAATTCCCATCTCCTGACCCGAAGTCTCATCTTTTACACCCTCAACTGCCTTTAGAGCTGCAAAAAATCAAATTACTAGTTTTAAACTAGTGCAACACAAACATTTGAGACTTCGGGAGTTTTACTTCCTTCCAGGTTTCTGGTTTAATTTCAGTTCATGGTTGTCATGGGATCTCTAAAAGAAACCCATTTTCTTTGTCCCTTTGTTTTCTCACCTATAAAATTCACATTATAGTATCTCCCCTATGCTTCAAAGGACACTATATGAGAACAGCATCTTTATTCAAATGGAAGGAGTCATTAAGATGCCTAAAGCAACAAGTACAGCTATCAGCCTCTTCTAAACTAGTTTCTCTGTTGGGCCACGACACAGAATTTGACAAATCAAAGGACTCACTGACAGTGGGGAAAAAACATCTCCTTTCCACCATGAGCAGAAAGCATCAGGGTAACTGCATGGACATTTTGCAATACAGTACAGTCAGTCTGACAGATTCTCTCAGTCCGTTGTTTCTACATAATACTTCAGAACTCCAGAATCAGCTAAGTGCATTACCAGGTTAAACACCAGTCATGTATACACTGGTACATGATCTAGCAAGAAAAAAGGAGAAACACCATGAAAAAAAAACAAACCCCAAGATGAGATTTTCCCCATACTCTCTGCCACTACATAAGCCTTTTCCTTGCAAGTGGAGACCCTCACAGTTTATGAGTTTCCTCCCTGCAAACAGTACACTGCTAGCAGCCAAACTGAGGCATCATCCAGCTTCATTTATTTCACAGTTCCTCTGTCCTCCTTCCATTCATCACCACTGAAAAGAAGCACAGGAGACAAGACCAGGCCTGCAGTGAAATTAAGCAACTGGCCCTCAGCTATGCATATGCAAATGCCAACGGCAGGCTGGTTAAGCAAATAGATACCGGCTGGGAAAAAGGCTGTGAGGAACAGGCAGAAGGATCACTATCGTGCTTGGAGCAAGCAAGGCAGATGGAGAATGGCCTGATGCCAATGGCCCCTTACTCAGATGGACACCAGTCAACACAGGCATGTAAAGTTTAACCTAGAAGGAAGTACAACAGTTTCACAAACTGTATTTTAGGGAACTGCTAATACAGCAACGGGAGAAAGGCAGTAAAGAAATGAGACATCCAGGGAACTGGGCATTGTTTAAAAAGGCACAGCTAGAGCTATAGTCAGGGTTACAGTGATGGGTAAACACAAACCCACAGAGCCACCTCTCTCACCAGACACACAGTAGCTCTTCCACACCGAAAAACACCAAACCAAGTGAAGATACAAAAATATTCGCATGTGTTCCAAGTTTGAGGAAGGCCAGCTATAAACCCAGACTAAATGGCTTTAGAACTCCTCTTTAAAAACAGAGGTGCACTGGCTTGACATAAAACAAGACTGAAAATCACAAAATTCAAGCCAAGGCTGTGGAAAGGTCCTGCAAAGTTTGTCTTTATGTGGTAAAAGTGACAACCTCGGAGCAAGAAGCAAAATGGAGCTACTTAGTCCAAGCATTTCTGGGGCTTGTTTTTGTCCTGCATGTTTCTTATTTCCTTTGATTTCTTTCCTTTTCCATGCCTCTTCTTCCTACCCATGCCTGAAGCTGCAGCTGAAAGCAACTGACAAATTTAGCTGTGCAAAAGTTTCCATGTTGCTTTGTGAAGCAAAATAGAAGCAGAAAAAAATTGGTGTCTAGCTGGATTTTTTGAAATCTATTTGCTGTTAATTTGAGCAGCCATCAGCTTGTGATACTATGTATGCATCAACATGCAGAGCTGGAAAGCAGATGAGTAATCAACAGCAGTGAGACACAAAGCCAGGAAGGACACAGTATGTCGACTCATATTAGAAAGAATCAATTTAAAAACCAACAGCTAAACAAACAGAACAGGCAAACAACAGGGGGCATGGAAACAGTAGTTTTGTTGCATAGCTTTAACAAAGCAGATACAGAGTTTGTGTGACACGCCAGAGGCTGCACTGCCAGGACAAGGCTGAGAGAGCTTGTGTATCTGCACCAGTCGCAGCATTTTGATAGTGTAGCACCTCACCATTCAGCACTCTTTTCTCCCTTTCCCACAGGAAATCCAAAACTTCCCGGGGCAAATGCAGGAGAAGCCATGCTGGGAAGCAGTGCTTTGAAGTTGGTCCTGTTACACAGAGACAGTGCAACAAAAAGGCTTCACCTTCACAGATATGAAGAGGGCAAAAAAAATCCACCAAACCCTGTTTCAGTTGAGATCATGAGAGTCATTTATGATGTATGTCTTCACCTAGTCTTTGAGAGACAAGTCATATTTTGCTTATTTCTACAAGGCAGCAATGTAAGCTTGTGAAAGCAATCAGGGTTACAACCGGAGGCTGCAGCACATGTTCTGTATAGGGTTGACAGACAGTTCATGAACTGAAGCTTCCCACATGCTTGAGGCTGTGTAGTAGAGACAGACTTAGGCCTTGTTTATGCATGTAAAATGTACTGAATTAGCAAATCCAATGGCAGATTCACTTTTCTGTAGTGAACACCTTCACATCAGCTTAAAGCTATCACAAATATGCATTTAAGGAAGCAACCCCAAGAGGTCTCCTACACTAGAAAACTGTGCTAGCTTTAAGCTAGCAGAGGGCTTTGATCCAGAAACCTGCACTGATCTAGCTGTGGGGATAAGGGCAGCAGTCTCCTGCTTGTTACCAAACCTCCTTACCCATTATTACTTTCCCCACAGCAAACCCCACAAAATGTTTAGCACATCCTTCTTCTGATCACTGTAGTTCACAGATCAGCCAGAGAGGACACCAACTTCTTTGCCACAGGCAAAACAGTAGCAATTAAGTGTGAGACTCTGCAACCTTTATGTCTTACTGGTAGACAGCAGCATGGACTGCGAAGGCAGTGTCCTTCTCATAACCTTGAGCCTTTAAGCTGGGGCAAACCTCTGTTTTTCAGTCCCAGTGGTTTATTATTGTCTTTATGTTGAATACTGTGCATAATATTTTTGACATCAATAGAGAGATGCTTGTAGCTGCATGCAAGAGCAATACAAAGAAGCTGTCTAATTTCAGGAAGTCAGTCTGGATTGATTAACAGCACTAATGCTCATGTGAGATGCATCAGCATGTCAGGATGAAGGAAGCTCTGCACATTTTTGAAAGTGGATCAGCATACTAAGTAAATACACAGTTCTCCCACCTTTCTTTTATAAATGTTTAGCTTCAGTGTACATGGCTGTTCCACAGTCCGTATTTCACAGGCATTAAGAGGAGTGCAGCTGAAGGACAGTGAATATTGTCTTAGAGGCTAGTCATATTTACAAGAAAATGAAGAAACCATGTATTGTTCTGGTTGATACAGCTTAAATAAAGCTAACATAGGGAACTGGAGCCATAAATATCACACAGAGGCAAAGGAATCTGCAGTCAGAGGCGGGTATTACTTGAACAAAATTCAGGTAGGGAGGTGGCTTCAGTCTCCCTTCTCACAATGCATAATAGAGAAAAGATTTGAAATTCAGTCATATCCTGCTTGAAGAGGTCTTCACAGACCTATAATTTGCCTTGAAGGAAACTAGATGGGGGTGGGGAGAGGAAACTGGCAGGTGGTTGCATACGATAAGTTGAACATAGCTTTTCAGTGTGCCTGTGAGACATTCTCTCTACCTCACAGCCTGCCTTCATTCCCAACTGGACTATCTCCCAGCATGCAGCAGCTGTAACTCCTTTCAAGCAAAGAAGTTGTCCTGGGTTCAGCAGTAGCAGTCATTTTTCTCCTTCTCGGTAGCTGGTGCAGTGCTGTGTTTTTGACTTGTGGCCTGAGA
>JANRGW010029700.1:0-52226 GCA_024733675.1 Psilopsiagon aymara
GGTGATATGGTTTAGTGTGAGGTGTCCCTGCCCATGGCAGGGGGGTTGGAATTAGATGATCTTAAGGTCCTTTCCAATCCTAACTATTCTATGATTCTATACACGCAGGCTGTCAAGGTGCACATAGAACTGTGTGAACAGTACGATCAAATTTGGAGACTGAAAAAAAAACGTATCTAAGTCTGTAAATCTACAGGTATAAATACAATGTATTTAAAAATAAACATGGTGAGAAAGCATCACATGGACTGTTGTGGTAATCTAATCTGTTTAAATTATTCTTAGGTGCAGTGGAAAGGAGAAAGGGCAAGGGAAGAACCAGTTACAGACTGTCATTGAACTAGACAGAATCAGCAGTTTGAGTTTTATCAGGTGTCATGAAAGCAATAAAAATTAAAAGATATAATAGGATATTTTATATCACCGATATTTTCCCTCCTATAAGCCATTCTATGTAGAAGAGATGCTGACACAAAAAAAAAGTTGCCGATTTCTCCCTTTGTCCTTCAGCATGCCTCTATTTTATCAGTTTTCAGTTGTTGCATCAGCAGTCCCAAGGTTTCCCTTATGCTCCTTATTACACAGTTGGCACAGTTCAGTGAAGATGGAAAAAAATTCTAGAGGCTTTTTGTAAAGGAATATATATGTGCATATACATGTCTGAGTGTGTGCACGCGTGTGTGTGTGTACATATATATATATTTGACAAGTTCCATCCTAAGTCTTGTTGGTCAGCAGATGGCTAAATTTCTACAAGGCACAGACATATATTTACACATAAAAAAATACATTAGATGTAGATGTAGATAATTTTTATAATGCCTGACAAATTTCTGGATGTTTTCACCATCAGCATAAGTATCTGGTTCTTTTCTGAATCTGCCATACTCTCATGGTATTTCATCAAAAAGCATTGCATCCTCTTGCTGAATCCTTTTAGAGACAGGACAATCAGAATTGAATGTAGCATTTGAAACAACTTTGTAGCGCAATATTTTGTACCCTTTTTCTTAAGAAAGCCAGCAGGATACGATTTTGGGATCACTGATACATGCTGTGCCATTAATTAATGAGATGTCCAAGTGTTTTTCGTTCATAGATCCTGTCAGTGTTAAAGCTAGGAATTTCTAGTATCTGGGATCAGCAGCTGTAAACTTGCCAGTAGCCTTGGAGCTGCATCACACACATTCACAGCTTGCAGTGTACAAGCATTGCTGATTTACCTTGGAAACCAAAAATCTCTGCAGAGGGACACTTGTCCTGCATTTGTCCTTTGAGTCTCTTATCTGTGAAATTGCAGGTATCGCACTAGCAACCCCAGAGCTCCCCTAACACTCTTTACCCAGTTCAGAGCAGGAAGAACTTACCTAAAGGCACTTGATGCATGCCCGTGGCCTTCCTTCAGGTTCCTGGGCCTCCATTTTGTTGCTGTGCTCTGTTTGAATATGGAAATGCACAAAATTATGCTTAGAGGTTGCATATGACCACTCATAATTTGGCTGAAATTGCACATCATGATATGTATGAGTGCTCTACCTCATCATTAATGGAAAAAGCCACAGCACTGATGAACACACAAAGAAATTAATGCTTTCACATTTCCAACAAACTACAAAATCATCACAAAATAATGTGTTCTGACATTGTTATGTCCACTTACACAATGTATTCTCTCAGTAAGTGGATGTTTAATGGAAAGCTATGAACAGAGACAGTAAATGATGTAAGAATAGGAAACCAATTAAGTAAAGCCCATATGGATTACACTGTGAGCACAGAGGGACGCAGAGCAGAGGTACTGAGTGCCATATGGAGTGTAGATTGTGAGCCCATATGGGTGTTTACAAAGGAGAACCACAATCTTACTATGCCCTTTCTGAGCTTCAAATTACAAACATCTTAAAAATGTTTGAATTATTTTTATTTTATTGTGATTCATTTGTGTATATACAAAACACACATCAGTTGGAAGTATGTGCTTTTCTGTTATGAAGACCCTGTCACCTAGATTCACTAATGTAGGGTAAGATCAGAAAGTTCCCTGGTAGTCAGTAGCAAGAAACAGCAAAAAGTTGTACTACCATGGGAAGAAAATTGTGTAAGGGCACAGCTATTTCCCTACCTCCTTTTAAACTCCAGAGGGTGGTAAATTAATCTGTATTTTTTCTCAATTTGTTAGCAATTTTTAACTCTATTTACTGTATTACGTTTCTAGTTGCAGTATTTCAGCTTTGTATGTTAGAGTTAATTCTCCATTCAGCTGTGTGGTAAGAGGAAGAGGAGAGGGAAGGAAAGATGACTCAACCATTAAGTGGTCTGCAATATCTCTCTTAGCTGCTCTGCCCAAAGGAATAATGAATCTCCTTACCCCTGTTTACACAGGATAAGCCACAACAATTCCTTATCATGGAGTGCGGTGATAGGACCCAAGCTAACCCTTTTAAACTGAAAGGGGCTCAGTTAGATTAGGTATTAAGAAGAAGTTGTTTACTGTGAGAGTGGTGAGACACTGGAACAGGTTGCCCGGAGAAGTTGTGAATGCCCCATTCCTGGAAGTGTTCAAGGCCAGGTTGAACAACCTCCTCTAAGGGAAGATGTCCCTGCCCTTGTCAGGGGAGCTCAAACTAGGTGATCTTTAATGCCCCTTCCAGCCCAAACCATTCTATGATTCTATGATACTAATTCTTCAAATATAAATAAGCACATTGTCCCTAGGCAGTTCATTAATAGAGGGTCTGAAAACATGTATTTTTTCTTAATTTCAGCCCAGAATGTATGCAGCTTATTTTTGAACATTCAGTGCTTCTAGCTTTATCCAGGGTAACAAATAGTTTCTATGAAAACATCAAAGTCTTTGTTTTTTATGTAATTTTTTTCCTGTCGCTTCAATCTAGTAATTCATGTCCTATCCACTATCAAAAGTAACACAGATCCTGAGTCAACCTGGCAAAGATCATATTTATTTTCTCCTATGGCTAACCATATAAACCTATTTCTGTATGTGACTGGCTTACCTTCAAGGACTTAGTGAATGCTCAGAAATGTGAAGACATACCAAGAGACAAAACAGTTTTTGTGGAGTTTTCCCCACCAACAATACTCGTGCTTGTGATAGATTCAGTGTGCTGAATTAAACTCATTTATCTTCTTTCAGAATATATTAGGACCTCTTTTCATTTTCCAGCATAAATCTGCTTTCTCTGCTTAAGGATCAAAATACATACAGGATAATTCACCGCTTAGAAACAAAATCACCAAATGAAACTGCAACATTCAGGTACAAACCTAAGTTTGAATTTCAGATGACCAGACCAATTTTTGCCAGCTCAAGGGTAAAAGGAACTTTCTGTCTTGCGGTTGTCATTTCAGCGTACTTGATAAATTGGACT
The DNA here is from genome assembly GCA_024733675.1 of Psilopsiagon aymara. Taxonomy (NCBI): domain Eukaryota; kingdom Metazoa; phylum Chordata; class Aves; order Psittaciformes; family Psittacidae; genus Psilopsiagon; species Psilopsiagon aymara. Next base: position 3,390 of record JANRGW010029700.1, read on the forward strand.
GGACAATAGCAAGAAACTCGAGCCATGATAACTTCAAATAGAGCAAGAGAGGTAAGTGGTGGGAACTTTTGCAGACATTTATCAGAAGAAAAAAATGTACATAGGTTTAGTATGACAGGAATCAATGCATTGCATCAATATTGCTTCAATAAATATAACTTCAAGAACAGTGATATGACTACAAGCTTGAGGCATTCTAAGTTTTGCTTCACAAAAAAAAAAACAACAAACTTTTCTGTTTCATAGAAAAAATAATGAGTTGCTGAATAGAAAATAAGTTTCTACTGAAATAAGAACATGGAGACCATTCTTTTGCATATTTTTTCTGCAGCAGAAAACAGTCATGAAAGCAATTTAGGAGATATATATGGGAATACCCATGTTATTTTTATTCTATTACAAGAATGACCAGGATGACACAGTAAATCATTTACAAATGCAGGACTCCATTGGAAAGAGCTGTCATTCTCAAAATGTGGAAAGAAAATTACTTCTTTACATACATACTTATTGTGACTGGCTTTGAGAACACTTGGTATTAATGTTTCTTAGGCTTTCAGCAGGTTTCATTGGGCCAGGATGTCTCTTTCATCTGTGTCTTCAGCCTCAAGAGTGATCTACTTAGGGTAAGATTTTGCTTTATCAGTGCAGGTCTAATATAGGCTATAGGTTTGCAGCTTAGCCTGAATCCTTTGAAATAACTGGAAATAAGCTCTGACAAGATCTGCATCCAAGACCGAGCATATCCTTCACACTACTATTTAAAAGCCCTAATGACATGGAATGCATGCATATGGTACTGTATTTGTACTTCAAGTTAAAATCTGCATGTTTTATTTTTTCTGTAACTTTCATTTCAATTACATTATTCAATAATTTGTTAAATCTCTTTCCAGAAGGTCTCTTCCAGTTCTATTGCAGTTTTCTGTATCATTTGAAATGTCACATGAATCTGTTTTGTTTTTCTAAAATTAATTTTCATATATAAAACTGTATTTATGGGTTTCCAAGAAAAGGTATCAAAAGTAGTTACCATATGTCAGCATAGTACCCCAAAAGGGTAACAAATATTTTCCATGAAAACATCGCAGTCTTTGTTTTATATGTAATTTTTTTTCCTGCCACTTCAATCTAGTATTTCATGCTTGCTATTGATTGTTCTATTTATTTCATATTGCCTGAGTCTGGCTTCTTGGGTTTTTTGTTTTTGTTTTGTTTTGCTTTTGTTGTTTGGGGGTTGGTTTTGGATTTTTCCTTTAACCTACAAAACAAAGAGAGAGTTCACTCTTTGGTGAGTATAGCCAAACAAGAAATCAGCTGGAGTATTTTTAGATCAAATCTATGACAATGGAAAGGCAAGCCTGCAAAGGAATCAGAGCACTGTCTTCAGATCCAAAGGTACAGAAGGAGAAAAAAAAAAGCTCTAAATATAGAGAACTGAAGCTTAAAAATTTACAAGCTCTTTATCAGTGAATAAGAGCAAAGATCCCTATCATAATTTGAAAAGTAGAAAGGACTCAACTCAACTAAAAGGAAGGCATTTTCATTCTAGAAGAGTATATGCACAGAAATGTACCATGATTGTACTTAAATGTACTTAAAAACTGATACGGGTTGAATTTGTGGTGGATAAGCTCTGTAGGTATCATTCCTCAGACTTACCTCTGTCAGTGAAAGATTTTTTTTTTGTCATTTTAAGCAGTTAGAGTAGGTGAGTTTATTCATCTGCACTATTGATAAAATATCCACTTAAAATCTGAGTACCAGACCATATGCAATATTTCACTGTGCAACCAGTGTTGCAGACAGATGGATAATGGCTTCTCAGTCCTACCTATTTTTAATATGTAAAGATGATATTAACCCTTTTAGCCATAACCTTGTATTGTGGTTTTATCTCATTCAATTACCTTTATTGCTTCTAGAGTTTTCTGAGTTGTTGCTTTCATCACTTTAAAATCTTCAGTGGTCCTTATTCTCAAATGCTTCATTTTGCACTTGTGACTATTATAACTTTTTTTTTTAATATGTCCACGTGGATCTAGAGTGAGGCAACTTAACATGAACCAGCTCATTTTCAAATTCTTATTTGAAAATATCAGCACTTTTCCAATGCTGTGGAGTTTACCAGCTATTCCAAGGTTTCCTTAAAAAGACCATTAGGGTGATAAAGATGATTTCAGTAAGTTAGAAAGTTGAGTAATTTTCTGAGGAGAAGGCCTGAAAGACCTACAAAATACTTCAAGTCATCATCACAGGCTGCTCCCAATAACTTGTTTCCTGCTGGGCTGCATTGACCTTTCCACTTTGAGCCCCTGTGTTCCACGCACTACTAAAGCAAAGAAAATAAGTTTTCAAACCCCTCTTGCCTCATATATGCAGAGTCTTTCTCCTCCTTTCTCAAGTTATATTCTTTCTGCTCTCTGTTATTCAAACCTGCATGTTCAAGAACTTATCTAGTTTTTGTTTGTTTTGACCTCGTTTCCCGAATTTGCTTTTGTATGCTTAAAACAGATGTCATTCATCTCAATGCTTGGTTAGGCGTACCTACTGTCACAGCCAAATTGGCTTTACAATTTCAATAACACAAAATCCTACCAGACATGGTAAACATCAGCTTGAATTTATGAAGACCTTTCATTTTTCATACTACTTAAAAAAAATAAAAATAAAAAATGAGTTATTTTGGAATCTGTTTTGAAGGAAGGGATTTTTCTCAAAATATTGAGCACCAAGAACTTCTCCTAAAATTGCATCAATCAAAACACAGAGATCCAGAGATCTAAAAGCTGATACTACAAAAGTTTCTTTAGGGTAGACAGCTTCAAAGCTGTAGACATTCTCCCTGAAACAGGAATGATCAGTAGTTACCTTCTAAAGTTGTTACATTATTAAATTAATGATTACAAGTTAGACAAATTATTCATTAAATAACTGTTCTAAAACAAAGGTGAGTTGATCAAAATATGTATGTCATAATTGGAATGAATAGCATTCTTTTTCTTCTTAGACCAAATGCAACTTCTAGTCTTTTCTATCTACACTCTAGCACTTCATTACACTGGGTTATTTACCAGGTCAAAACCAGATCATAACTGAAGAAGAAAAAAAACCTCAAACCATCGAAAGGGAAAAAAAAAAAAAAAAAATTGCTTGATATTTTGGCTACCTTCCACCATCCGCTCTATGATACAAAACAGAAGTATTTCACTAAGGCAAGAAAAAGTTAATTTTACTCCAAATTACAGACTTTATGTACACTCATTTTGCTGACTTTGAAAGGAAATTTGAACATTACCTAAGGCATTTCTACCAATTTTCTCTTCAGCCATCAAGCAAACCCCCCCCCCCATTTACTATGCAACCCTGCAAACAACATACAAGGCTAAAAAAATACTTGGTTCTTCCTAACCTTTTCTTCCTTTCTTTCTAGCATTCTTTACAATGAAATTGTTCCAGCTGTGGTAAATATTGTTCAGGCATGGATCTGCAATACATTTTGCACTTTGATATTCATAAGTATACGCTTCCTTCCAAGCTGAAAACATTTATCGCAGTTTGACTGCCTGTTAGAGACACATTTTCTAGAAGAAATATACTAAATATTTAGCTTTCTTTCCTGCTTTTCACTTTTGTTTGTAACTAGATTATACTCCCTTTTTTTTTCCCAATTATTTGTACATCCTCAGAGATATCTATTGCAAACTACCAGTCCAGTTCTTTCACTTATTTTCTTCAGATGAAAATGTGAATCATATTCTATATCTTTATTTGAATGATTCCATACTTCTTCAAAGAGCATCAAAGCATCCTTTGATCAAATGGAAAATGATCAAAGACTAAGCTTGTTAGAAAAAAAATCCCACAAAGTGGAGATTTTAGTGCCTTTTTTCACTTTCATCTTAGCTCCCTGCTTTGATTATGTGTTTTATTGTATAAAGAAGGTTGATGGTAGAATAAAGGAAACTGGGAATTGAGGAACAATGGCTGTATAAGTATTACTGAAGTGCTTGACTGTTTCATCTTCTTGGGTTTAGTGCAATGCTACCTTGTGTGGAAGAAGAAGAGTTACACCTCGTTGAGAAATCCATTCTCATGTACATACATAAGTTTCCATCTTGGGTTAAGTAAGATTTTAAATTCAAAAAGGAAGTACCAGTAGGAAAACAACACCAGCTGTACATTCTTTTTTAACCTAGTAGTACAATGAAGTCTCAAGTACTCTGAAAGGCTGATGTAATGGTTTTCTGTTAGTAATCCAGCCCTTCTGTGTAGTTCTGACCTATTTTTGAAATTTGACCACTTGAACTGCAGCTACAATGACTTAAAATATTAATTAAAAAACAGATAGCTTGAGTTATTACTGCACCGGAGATAAGCTGTGACGATGATAACAAATAAGAAGCTGGTAGAGGGATTGCTGTTACATTCTTTGTTTTCTTAATATGCATCTGGTCCTGAATTATAGCCTTATAATTTTTCTAAATTCACCTGAAATCATGTTGTCACCATATAGACTGCACAAAATGCCTAAATAAATATGCAAAAAGAAGGTTTAGGAAGGGATTAAAAGTATATCTTCAAAATCATAATACCATCATATTTTTTAAGTGAGGAAATTTATCTTTCAGTCTTGGTTTCTGATATTTATATGATTGCCATCTCTAGATGCTTGCTTATTTTATCTTTTATTAATTAAACCACAGATACCGAAACTGAGGTTGATTATATTTCAGGGACATGTCAAAACAAAGTGTTGGAACAGGCAAATCCACTTTCTGAAAATTAACCAAAAATTAGAAAACAGGTATTTTGTAAATCTTTGGGATGTTAATGAAATCCAAATATCTTGAACAAGTTTACGTATATAATCCAAAATTCAGGCTAGTCAGTCATAACAAACAAACAAAACCTAACAAAACCAACAAAACAAAACCAAACAAAAAAACTAACCAACCAACCAACCAAAAAAAAAACCACAGAAAAAGCCCATATCTTTTATTTATCCTAACAGGCTTTCCCATTCCTATTCTACCTTCACTCCTCTCTTAGCTTTTCCCCTCATGTTTTAACACCATTTATCTCCAAACCTCATACCTTACCCAATCTTCTCTCTCTTACCATCTCTTTCATTCATATTTCACTGCCTTGACCACTCCTACAAAAGCCATCATAGAACTAGATTAATCTTATCCTAGGACACAACCAATAGGAAATAGTGAATTAAACCAAGTAGGTTTACAGACGTATTCTTGGAGGTAGATTTTTGAGAGAATTCAGACTGATTTCTCAGAAGTGAAATGCAAATTGAAAGATTATTTGATCACAGCTTTACAAGTGCTTTTACACAAGGAAAATACTGGCAGTTAATCTAGCAAAGGAAATGTACCAAAGAACGGATTAATGACTGGGTGTCTTAAATCATAAAAACTCAGACTAGAAGTAAAACACAAACTATTGACCATGTTTTATGTGATCCAGCACTGTAATGAATTATCAATGAAATATATTACCATACAATTCTTAATATCTTCATATTATATCCACTAACTGCTTTTTGAGAAAATGGCTTCAAACCAGCTATTTGCAAAATGTAGGTATGACTGGTTGGTGTGTAAAACACTGTGCAATAAAGCAGTCAACTAAATGTACTCATACAAAGACCAGGAAAAGTGTTAATTTGGTAATGAGCGGAGGAAAAAGAAATTAGTAAGTGATAAGTGATGCTGAGAAAGCTGAAATGTTTCACATTTTTGCATCAGTCTTCATTAAAACAAAAAATGGAAGCATGTAGCTATCTGATACTGACTGATAATAACAAAACAGTGGTAAAGTATCCTCCCAGAACAGGGAAGGAAAATCTTACAAAGTAACTTCAACATTACATACTTTCAAAACTTTGGGAGTTGATGAACTTCATTTTTTAATACCTGAAGGATGATCTGAAAACTCATAGAATCACTCTGTTTGAAAAATCATCGAGGAGGAAATAAGCACCAAAAGACTGGAAAAGCATAAAATTAATGTTAGTAAAAGTTGGGGAATAAAAAGCAAGCAAAGTGGAACTAAAGAAATATAGACACCTTATGCTTAGTTCTGAGAAAACTGTGAGATTAGTATTCCAGCAAACTATTTGCAAACATTCTCCAGGAGCAGTAGACATCTTATACTTCAATGTCATAATATATGTTAATAAGAAGCTAGGAAGCTCAAGTTGTTTTAATTGCTGTACATTAGTTGTAATACTAGTTGTATAACCATAGCTAGAAAGCTGTTATAATGAAACTCAGAGGCTGAGAGGACATACAGAAGCCTATATTTAGGTAGGATGTATTCAGTGACTTCATTAATTGCAGGGAGGGTGGGGCAGAGGATGCTTCCTGAATCTGCACTAAGGTAAGGGAGATGGTATCTAAATTGCAGGACCACGTGCAGATGACAAAATGGAAATCGGTGCAGGACATTACAATTGGCCAACAGCAGCCAAATATAAATAGGATAAAGGGGACAGGATTCAAAAAAACCCCAAAACACTCTATGTAGCAGATCTGCAGAAAAGGATATAAGAATTATAGCGTATCAGTATCTAAACACCTGTTCCCTGCTTTAATTATCATGGGCACAACCCTCATGAATGGAGGAGACTTGGTGGTACTTTGTTGCTGCCTGGAGTTAAACCACAACAGTTATTGCAGCCCAAGAAAGATGGGAATTAACTGGATACACCTTAAAGAAGCTCAACAGGTGGTCAGAGGTCCAGGATACAAAGGAAAACAAGACTGGATGGCTTTTTAACCTAAAGGCAAAACTGAATAGAGACATAGGATACATTTTAATTATGTTAAAGGCTGTGGAACAAAGAGACAAGAATTTATTCCTGCATTACTGTGATGTACAGGACAAAAAGTAACAGGTTTCTGTGCAGCAAAAATTAGTATATTAGGAAAAAAAATAGATTATAAGGACTGAGCTGATGGCACAGGTTGATCAGTAAACTAACAGAATCTCCAGTACTGGAATAATTCACAGGCTAGGTAATAACCAGGTCTGGGTAAAGTAGAAACTAATACTGTCGATAAGTGAAACTGACATAGTTGATGTAGCTGATACAGTTATAATCCATGAAAAAAAAAAAAAAAATCAGTATCTAGGAAGATGATGTTATACAGGTAAAATCACATCAACTGCATTTATGTAACAAGTAAAAGCTGTGTCTTCCTTGGGAAGGTCAAGTGGCATTTTGTCAAACTTCTAAGCCAGTAAAGGGTTATACCTGATACTCATGTGACATTCCCACAGAACAGGTATTTGAATAAATAAATAAATAGATAGATCTATAAGATCATGTTAAAAGACCTTGAAGAAAAGACATGCACTAAGATCAGTTTTCAACTACATTTGCTAAAGCACCAGATTCTCTCATCTGTACTTTATTAACTGAAGATAATTTGATTTCAAACGGGCCACTTCATTAAAAAGCTGGTTTAGAATTACTATTTAATAAACCAAGATTTCAGAATTCTTAATAAAATGGAGGATTTGACTTTGAAATTCCAAGTACCAAAACCATAAAGAGGATTATTGAGCTTACTTCTAAGTTTTTTGATAGAGAATAAAAAGATTTACAAAGTTGTATATGCACTTGCTACTTGACACAAACCAATTCAGAATGATTGAAGATATATTCTGTAGGGCTTTGCATTAAAAATGTAGATTAGATTAAAAAGGTGCGCAAAGGAGAATAAATGGTGAACAAGTGATTTTTTTTTTCCCAAGTGTATATTTTCCAAGTATAGCAAACTCAATTATTCCTCCCAAACCACATTTCATGCTTATATACACATAAAATCCATTGTCTACTGTCCTCAATGGTTTTCAAAGTTGTTATTTACAGATTTCCAAGATGACAGCAATGTAGCTATAACTTTTGCTGGACTTCAGTTCATTAGTCTGTTACTCCCTATGGTAATTTCATTATGTTTTCAACCTGCATTCTAACTCCCACTGCTACAATTAGACATGAAATTTAAAGCTACAAGATTATAAAGTTATGCTACCTACTACCTACTACCCTAGGGTAATTTAACCATTAATTACTGGAGCACCAGCTAACATTCCTCCCTTCTAGTGAGCAAGATGCTCAGAGCTCACAAACTTTCCTTCCTCCTTAGGTATGTACTTCGTTGATTTGATGCTGAATTTCCCTGTTAATCTCACAATGAATAACAGGCCTTTAAAAGCACCCTTTAAATTACCCATTAATTTAAAATGAAATAAACTTTGGTAAGCTGGAATGAAAAACGCCATAGAAAACTACCGTAGAGAGCAGGACCTCCATGACTCTGGATGCTTTTATTTGGCTGCATTTTTCCACGGATGAAAAGCCAGAAGGGGCCATATACTGGATAAATACAAACATAAATTCTGTCCTCAAATTCTGTGGGACTACACTCATGGAGCATAAGTCTTCAAGATCTGGATACTCTAACAGTCAGAGGTAGGAGAAATGAATGGGATGACCACTTACTCCTCGTATTCTGATAATGCTATATATCATCAATATGTTACACACATAAAGCTCTTGGAGAGGGGTGTTGAGGAATGCTAGCAACGTGGTTTAAAGTATTTTGCCATCCTGTGGGCTTCAAAATCCCACCTGATCTGCCTCAACTTTTTTGTTTGGTTTATAGAGAGAGAATAGGAACAGGAATCAGAAATGCCAGTGTCAGGGTGATCAGGAAGAAGTGATGAGGGAGAAAGGGATGACCCTTACATCTCTTAAGTGAGTTACTGAAACTAGGACAATGAACAGTAGTAACTGATTTTTATGCAAGATTTGCAAGTGTAAACCTTCTCCTGGATTTACTCACCTGAGCATCCTTAAAGAAATTTAGGCTTTTTTTCAGGCACTGAAGCAGTAAACAAAGAACCCCACACATTTCTTAGGCTTCTTTCCTCTTAAAATATTTTTTCCTGAAGAGTTTTTTCTTTCCAAGGATTTTCTCTGTTTATGTGTGTACACATACAAATATACACACAAATATACACACACTCCTGTGTGTGTGTATATACATACATATATATTTATATATAAATTTAAAGTTTTGTAAGTTTAGTTTTATTTAAATATCTGCTATTCCATTAGTGCTTTTTTGTACTACCATATTAGGGAACAGGCCTCCCAGTGGAGCCCAACTTTTACAGCATTCAGTAGTTCAGGGGGAGAGAGGAGACAGGCACTCGCTCAGGTACATAGAGTATCATATTGACCATTGTTCAGGAACAGATAAAACATTAGGGTGTGACTATTTTAGTCACAGATCTAAAACCACAATACCATATAGCATTCTGTGAAAAAAAATTAACTCCATTTCAGGCAAATCCAATACAACCACTTAATACATTTTAGGGTAGTTACTCTGGCTGTAATCACTGGCAGGGCAATACAGGTATTTCCTACTTCAAGCATTGCACTTATGCCAGGCTCCTTGGCTCTTATTTTCTCTGTTTCTCCCACCTTCTCCTTTACTTTTTTCCTTTTTTTTTTTTTTTTTCTTTTAATACCCTAACAGCCTGGCCTCCAAACCTATCGAAAGTATATAATATATTGTATAGCTGTTGATGATGCTGCTGTAAACATCCTACTAAACTCATAGGAAACATAAAGCCTAGAGGCTTGTAATCCTGCTGTTGTTTCTGTGGCAGCAGCATTAGACCAAATCTGTTTTATGAGCTCTTTCTTTGTTTCCTTTTTGATAGAAACTAAATCTTCCGTTTGTTTCAAGGTAAATACATCCATTCTACCAAAACCCCCATTTAACTTGCTTAATTTTTCATTCCTTTAACTGTATACAGTATATTCTGTATACATAGTATACTTATGTAAAACCCCAAACTATTCATAGGTTGATAGGCTATGGACATTTCATAATCTATATTAATAGGTCTTGATTTCATACAAAGGACAAAAATGTCAGGGGGTGGTTATGAGGACACTTCATCCCTGAACACACAAGAGAGGTGTCTGAAAAAAGATGAGGGGGAAAGTAGTCTTTAGTCAGAGGAAAATGGAAAAAAGTTTCATGCTTTCTAGATAAGTGAGCTCAAGATGCCTCCTGTATAAATGAACTGAATTTATTCCTCAGTGCCAAAGAAGAACTAAAGTATCAAACTGCAGAAAATAGAAATGCTTCTTTGCTTTACAGTAGAAAAAGACTTTGAAAACTACTTAGCACATTGAAACACTACTAATGGAATGAATTCCATTGTAAAGAGCACATCACTGATACCCTACCAAGGAGCATCTTATTTTCCACAACACAATTTTCTACCTTGTGTTCAATTCAAAAATATTGTTCTCTCTAAATTTGGAGAGTCCAGTACCAGATCATTCATTAAGGTCAGTCTGCACTTGGATGTTACTTGTGAGAAATTTATTTTCCATTCTGTCCCAGTAGAGCTGTTTTCTGTTTTGACTGTCTATTAGCATTGACCTTTTCCCCTTAAAGCTTTTTTCTTCTTCTTTTAGAACTTGATTGGGAGAGTTTCATGGAGTTTGTACAGCTTTTATCTCTAGGAAAATTTTCTGGTTTATCTTGTGGTTATTCTGCTGATGACATTTGGTGACACTTTCTCCCTTTGTTGATAGTTGTACTTCATTAAAGAGAAAGCTAGTCTAGTGAGGGTATTTAATTTGCTTTGTCCAGCCTTTATCATATCAAGAACATCAAGCATTGTGCTTGTTTCATTCCTGTGTTAGATTTCCTCTCTGATTGCTTCTTTTCTGACACTGCTTTCCTCTATGCCGTCCATGTGAGGTATCTTTTTTTTTCAGCAACAACTGAATACCTCTTTGCTGACAGCTTTGTTTTTTTTTTTTTTTTTTTCCTTTCCTTTTTCTGTAAGTAAGTAAATCTTGTATCATTAAGATTTGGAAGGTCCTGTTGAAAAAGGTCAGACAGTCTTTTTGTTTCCCCTGCTAGGAGGACAGAGCTGAGTGATTACTAATCTTCATAGAATATAGTGTACTGACTAAAATCCAAGATATTTTTTTCCTAATAGCTGCTGCAAAGGTGAACTAGGACAGACTCCTGTGCCAAAATGGATAAGATTAGACCTACAGCTTTACTGCTAATGGAAGGGTGTACAAAATATAACTGAAGAGCTTTCAAGCAGGAATATATGATTTATCTCACAGTCACCAGAGATTAAATATCTGCCAAGATGCAAATAGCATTGTCTTATAACTGCAGGATCATAAACAACTGATGCTTATAACAGCATTTTTAAAAGCTGGTGAAGTCTAAGCACTAAACAATGAAAGTAATTGGTTAATTGCAGCTTAGCTATTGAAAATCAGAAGCTTTAAGTTTTCCAGAGGTGTTACACTCTCTTCTTAATCAGCGTTAGATTTCAGAATAACTTTGGTGGGGGTGGGAAGATGGCAGTTTCAAATAGCAGAGCTAAGGAATAAAGGAAATTGTGTTTTCTGAAAACAAAGGCTCAGCCACACAGCTGTATTCTGGATCATGTAACTGAATTTTTAGCCTATGTTATCGTGGTTTTGCAGTTTCAGGTTTTTCGTTTACTGCAGAGCAAGGGGTAACCTGTGATGTATACCAGAGAGAAACAAAAAACTGGGAAAGGAACTGGATTTCCCACATGATTAAAATTTCACAAAAATTTCCAGCTCTGAGAAAGGTGATAGCCAGGGGGACTGAGGGGTGGCCTCTGTGGGAGGAGGCAAGGGGTTGCTCTGTGCCAGACAGACATGTGCAACTGGCTTCAAAGGACCCACTGCAGAACACAGATGAATCCATCAGCCAAGCTGATGGCATCTCCATGAAAACCTATTTTTAAAAAGGCATAAATTGCAGACAAGGAGACAAAAAGATTGAGAAACAGCAAAGAGAAGAACAAGGTCAGAGGAGGTGCAACATGGCAGAGCAGGTATCCCCTGAAGCTTGTGGAGGGTCCTTGTTGGAGCAAAGAAATGTTGAGAGGAAGGATCAACAGAGGGAAACTGCCATGCACTGACTATAGCCCCCTTACCCCCCGATATGAGGCAAGGGGAATGAAAAAATTATGCTGAGCATGGGAAGATGTAGCTGGGTGGAAATTTTTGCTTGAACATTTGTCTTTCTGTTTCCCACTGCCCAAATTTGTAACTACATATTTATTTTAATTAGCAATAGATTAGGTTGATTTAGGGTTATTTTCTGTACTTTATCAGTCCTTGGAATGCTAATAGATCTGCAAATGACAGCATCCATCCACCTTGTGCTCTTGTCTGTAGCGCCAGCTCTAATACGTCATGGCTGTCAGCATCAAAATAAACCTCACAGTAACCTTGTTCAATCAGATTATGACATAGACAGCTGACGCTGAAAATGGCGTGCAGTTTGGTTTCAGTTTAAGCAATAGAATTTTCAAACTATTAAACAACTGATTTCCAATAGAATTGATATGTACTTATTAGCTGAAGTTCACCTTACATGAAGCCACCAGTAACTGAAGAAGATACAAGTACCCTCTCAGTTTCCACTCCCGGTTAACACCATTTGCTGCATACATAAAATAATCTCTGTGATACTGCTGAATATCTTTGTAATTCCAGCAAGATGGAAAAGCATGGAGCTGTTGAAGACTCCATTGTTGTGCCTTTCAGAACTGAAGCTACACTGCCATTAGCTGGAAGCTGAAAGTATCAGGAAGTAAAAATTTTGTCAGGAGTTATGCTTCTACAGCTTGATGAAAAGGCTAAGAAGTTATTGCCCAAGACCATCCCAGGTTATTCCATTAAAAATTTAACATTCATTTGCTGTGGGGTCGGGTCAGATATTGATGATTTGTCCCTGTGATTTGTCCTTGTATAATTTGTGCTTGTGGATCATTAACGTGTTTGCAGTTGCAGTCACGTTATCTAACAGCTAACTTGCTACTCAACCCTCCCATCAAGAGAAGTGGCCACCGATGCAATCTGTACAGATAGGCTAAATCCTTTCCCCCACATGAACATTTTTCTATACCTTCTCACTTCTAAGATCATCTCTGAGATAATGCTGTTCCCTATTTTTCAGTAGTCCGTGGTACAAAGCTTCTCCTAGATTTATGACCCTGTGAAGTTCAAAGACCCCAGAGATCCATGAAATGTCCAATGCTAGTGTAAAAGAAAACACTAAAACAAGAAAAAAAAAACCCAAACCCCCAAAAAACACTGCAGTAAAAAGGTACTTTGTAGAGATGCCGTGAGGAAGAATTGATGACTGAAGTGTGCACTGTGCTCTACACTCTCTTTAACTTTGTTTCTGTTTTATCATGGAAGTACAAATTATATCCCTGGCTACCATTTAAATGGCATTTTCAAATTATACAGAGCCAGATAAAATCTTATAAAGTGCACTTTTCAAGCAGGTTTAGTTCAGGCTTGATCCACTTCAAGAAATTACATTCTCTCACTATAAATCCTGATTTATAGCTTTCCCCATTAAACTTTGTGGTTTCCACAACAGCTGCCTGTTTTTAATTGCACTGCCTTTGCAAAACAATTACAACTTGCTTGTTTTCTATTAATGTAAGTTTAAATTGATCTTTAATTTACCTTTTTTTTTTTTGTAATATTAAATAAAAGCTGACATACTGAAAAACTATCCAATATTTACATACTTATTTTGCTAAGAGTGATTCTAGAAAAAATTAATCACAAGAATTTTCACCTTAAAGTACTGCTTAAAGTCTTTGTGCAGCTGTTAGAATTCAATTGCTACAGGCAGTGGAATAATAATAATAAAAAAGTACAGACTTAATTTCTGTGATAATTCCAATAAAACCAGTAATGTTAGACTTGATATAATTTTATCTGTGTGGAAATACTTAATTAAATCTGTCTAAAATTAGCAAAATAATTTTAAAACAAGTTGTTCATTCAAAAGGGTAAAAGGCTTAAATTTTCTCTGATTTACACTCTTACTATCATTTATTTCACCAGTACTAGTATGAGACTTGATCCTGAGTGTGTTTGAATCACTGCAATCTGAGGAATACAACTGTAACCTCAGTCACATCAATAGGGCTAAATGAGATCAAAAAAAAAAAAAAAAAAATCAGATTCACACCACAAACCCAGTATAAAATTGGTCCAGAGCTTCTTAACTTTGGAGATTCATTATCAAAAAGACAAAACATTACTCTTTGCTACATCTCCCACAGAATAATATTTCCTAACCCAGAGCTTCAACATATTTACTTTATATTACTTCTGTGGCACAAGAGAGTTTATTTCAATTTTAATTCATGTTTGAAATCATCTATAAAATGTCACTAATTGCAAACATTGAATATACATGTCTTTTCTCTGTTCTTGGTGTTCCTTAACAGTAATCCAAAATAGCTGTATCACTTTGATCAGATATGCTGTCCATCCAAATTGATCTCATGCTTCTGACTCTTCTCTGGGGGTTTTCTCTTGACAACCAAATTTCAGGTGAAGCAATAGCGCATTAGAATAAAGCTTATGCAAATAATTATTTCACAGGTTGTTATATTAGCCAGATATCTTATGGTTCAGCTGGCATTACTGTGCTTAAATACAGGGAACAGTAGAGAACAAATATGTCCTTGAGATCATATAAGACAATGGTCTAATGTGCTCTTTTTGGCTGCAGCTGAGCTGGGTCACACCAGTACTGTTCTCTGTTCCCTATCATTCTTTCCTTCACAGATCTATTGGCTTAATGTAGGCATCAGCACTCCACATTAGCATAACTTGATAGCAGGGGTGTTGGTTTCTAACCCAGATAATTTTACAGAAGCAAGCTAGTAATGATGGAGTGTGCACTTATGCTAGCAAATATAAGTGGTGGAAACTCTCACAGGTATTGACATCCAAAGAGAAGCCATGAACTAACTTTTTCAACCAGCTGAGCTGCATCTGGAATAACATACCTGACTGCAAACTCACAAAGTCTGTGAAATTAACAGTAGCTGCGTCTACAGATTGTAAAAGGTTAGATATGTTCATTATAGATAATACATAACTGTGCCATGATATCATGCAGTTATTTTATCTTTTTATTTATTTGCTGGTGATTAATTATTCGATGAACTTAGCTTTTCTGGTTTTACATTGCTCCAGGGTCAGTCTTTAGAATTGTAAATATATTTTCTGATTATTCACATTTCAGATGTGAGATCAGTCATTTAAAAAACATTAATAAATAATTTTTTGACATGAGTGTCAACAGTAAAGGTTTTGACTTAAACTAAATAGTCATTTATAACCCAAGGGAAAAGCTTTAAGTTCTGGTTTTTACTGATTTTGACCCTCTAGCATTAACAACTCTAGTACCAAATGTCACAGATGTTGTAAGTTGTACATTTTTTGGTACTTTTTGTCTAGACAGATGGATGGAAAATGAAACAGCTGTATTTGTTCCAACAGCCTGGAGCAACTGCTTCTTAGACAGCAAAAAATTCTTACGATGGACAGGTTCAGATTTTAGGGATAGTCCTTTAAACTCCTGCTGCAATAATTGAGCTTGGATTCATCCATTGATCATGGTAATATCAAAGAAGATAAAGACACAGGAATCATTTTTGTGCTGGAATGAAACTTTTTGTCTTCCTCCCAGTGCAAGGACTACTTTTAAACATTTTACTAAATCATAGAATCGTTACGGTTGAAAAAGACCTTAAGATCACCTAGTGAATTTTTTTATATAGTCTGAACTTGGAGATTTTATTAATTAGATGTTTGAAAAAACAGTGTATGTGCAACCTCCTGTTCCAGAATTTGACCCTGTTCCAAATCCTGATCTTGCATCCCCAAAAGCCAACTGTATCCTGGGCTGCATCAAATAGGCATGCTCAGCAGGCCAAGGGAGGTGATTCTTCTCCTCTGCTCTCATGAGGCCCCACTGCAGTAACTCCATTCAGCTCTGGTGCCTCCAGCACAACAGGGGTGTGGAACTGTTGGAACAAGTCCAGAAGAAGGTCATGAAGATGATGAGAGGGCAGGAGCATCTCTCCTAGAAAGATAGGCTGAGAAAGCTGGAATTATTTAGCCTGGAGGAGGGAAGGCACTGTGGAGATCTTAGAGCAGCCTTCCTGTACCTAAAGGGGCCTATGAGAAATCTGGAGAGAGACTCTTTGCAAGGGCATGTAGGGCAAGGGGGAATGGCTTTAAACTGAAGGAAGGTAGATCCAGACTAGATGTAAGGAAGAAATTATTTTGCAAGGAAGGTGGAGAAACACTGGCTTTAATTGCCCAGAGAGGTGGCAGATGCCTCATACCTGGAAACATTCAAGGTCAGGTTGAACCTGGTTCTGAGTAACATGATCTAGTTGAAGATGTCCTTGTTCATTGCCAGGAACTGGACTACAGCACCTTTAAATGTCCCTTTCAACTCAAAATATTCAATAATTTTATGATCTCTTTTTACTATTGGATTCTTTTAAAATACCTTATTCTCTCAGGTAATTTGCTGATAAGACAATAAAGAGGTAAGCATATTTGACCTTAATATGACTTTTCTTCATTATTCTATGAAGAATTTGATTGCTACAGAAAGGTCATTCTGAGAAATTTGTGAATTGCAATAAGACTGAAAGAGATTAGAACTTTTTTGGGAAAAAGAGGTTAACAAGAACCTACAAAGCAAGTTAGAAAGAAAAACTATAGAAGGGTAAAGTCTTTTTTTGTACTGCAATGAAGCAGCAACAATGACAAAAAAAAATTACATGAGCTCTCAAATGCCTTTAAGAAAATTTAATGAGAAAAACAGCAGCACTAATGCTTTGTTAAGGCTATAACTGCATGGTCTAATGACCACTGGGTAAAGTACTAAATTTTAAATCGAATACAATCATTAAGAAACCAGAGTAAAAAAATTGTTATACTGGGTAAGGGGAAAAAAAAAAAAAAAAAGGAACTTCAGAATACCAAAACTGCTACAAATCATGGTTTAGAAGAGGAATCAGTGCAGAACTTAAAGTTAATTAGAGTCACTAATGTATCACTGCTGCAAGCATCTAGATTACATATTGACGCAATGACAAGAATGACTGAAAATTCTGGCTTTTAATGAGAAAATATATGAAATACTGCAAAATTCCAGCTGCCTAACCAGAAAAAGCACTCTCAAGATTTGTCTTTGATTTTCATTCGTGCATGGACATCTTCAATTGTAAGTCTTCTGTGCTTGAAAGGCATCCATCCTATCAAAATAATTTTCTAATAACCCAGCTCTTAAATTTCGATCTCATGTAGAGATCAATAAGATGAAGAGATGCAATTGGACATTTGAGGCAATTCAAAATGTAATTGCAGAGGTGCAGAAATTACATGCGTCTTCTGAAGTGTATTTTGTGTAGGTCACTGGTGAAGTTGGGCATAGTTATCCAAACTGTTTAAGCAACTCTCTTAGTGAACCTTACAATTTGTACAAGCATAAGTTTTTCATGACCAGATAAAAAAGAACTGAACATATGGATCCATGTATGAACAGATGGAGAAGAAGTCTAGAAAGGTAGTACTTGGCCTAGTACTCACAGATAATAAATCTGCAGTGGGGAAAATGTCACAAGGTGAGATACATCCAACAGTCAAATCAATGGAATGAGACACTCAGTAAAATATTACATTATAAATTACAAGAAAACATACAAAAACATAAAAAAAAAATAATTAAGGCCTTGGTGATTTTTAGGAATAGTAGATGTACATTTTTTCTACCTTAACAAATCTTTGTTAATATGAGGCTTTGAGTAACCAGGTCTAGTGCAGGATGTCCTTGCCCCTGGCAGAAGAGTTTGAACTAGTTGACCCTTGAGGTTCCTTTCAATCCCAACTATTCTATGATTCTATGAAAATTTCACAGTAGGTCATGATGTCCAGTATACTGTGCCTGATACTGGCCAAACTCACAACACGGTCAGCAGAAGATTTTCCCTCATATGCAGAGTCAAAATATTTATAACACATTTAGAGGTGACTGCAAATAAAACATCAGTGAAAACACAGAACCCGAGTTCACTAGTGTGAGACAGAAAGAAAGTATAGAGGATTATCTAATCGTTTCACTCACTGGAATTGCACATGTAAGCTTGAATTGCAGAAAAGAGAATGTACTCCTTTTATCAAAAATCTGTCTTGTAGAGTGAGAAATAGGTCTTTCTCTCTTCATTATGATTTAAAAAATTTATAATTCCATTGCATTCATATCCATACATACTGGGTATACACCCTAAAATCCTTTGCCATATGCTTAAAATGTTTCCATTATATCTTTTAAATGCTAATTCAAAACAACGTAAATGCCTGAGACTTCTGTGTTATTACTTGCAACATAATACAAATTCTCATAAACATATGGTTATATATGAACTTACATCTTGTAGCTGATGTAAAGGCCAGCCATTGAACAGAAACAATTTTGTGATAAAAGCAATCACTAAATATCACAAACAGTGGATAACAAATACTAAAATACTAATGAACACTAAAGCCAATTGTAGACAAACGTTGTATAAGAAAAATAGTTCAGAAGAAAGACTTTTCCATTTACTAATTGTTGAAGATGATTATTTCAAATGCCAAAATAATTCAAACAAATTAACCCATAAATGAACAGAAGAGAAGTCACTGAATAAAATATTTTTAAATGAACATTAACCCACTTACATTCAAGATTGTCTTCCTCGATTTCTTATTTGGAAATGCTATCTAGTGAAGCTTTATCATTGCCCCTTTGTACTGATAAAATACCATAAACCTCTTATTTGTGCAGATCCCCAGTGTTCTACACTTTTATTAAAAGCAGGGCTCTAATGAAGCTCATGAGGTATCACTAGATAGTTACTACTTACAATCTGAAATGAAGCTCAGTTCCAAGCCATTTACATTTATGTGTTAAAACTAAATGATTAATGTGGATTTTTGCACTTTTTTAGGTTTCATTTTTCAGTCTAATGAAATCATAAATTTCAAGCTTCCAAAAACATTCCTCTTATTTAATTCAATAAGTAATTGAGAACATGCTTCTGCTACAGATGGAGAATCTTTTTCAGATTTGAATTAATTTGGTGTTTTGCTGAGCTAGTAGATTAAGTACTTTAGATTGTCTGATGTTCACTATGCTAACTTTTTGCTTTCAAATCAATGAAAAGAAATTTTGGAAATTCACAAGTTCAAATATATTTTCAGCAAAGGTAATAATATTTTCTGCCTACACTCTCTGCACTGAATGACACAAAGTGGTGACAGCCAGAAATGGTCAAAAGCATTCTACTACACCAAAGTGAACAAAGCCCAAGTTCAGTTGAATATTCACTATATACAATGTATTCAGGAATAATGCCTCATTTTCAAGAAGCAGATATATTATGTTTACCTGGTAGTACAAACACCTTATGCAAAATGACTACAAAAGGGCTATCCTTTAAGTTCTGGAAAGCATATCAAATTGTGAACTCTAGACTGAAACAGTGGCTTCAGTGAGAGACTTTTGAGTGCCAAACGAAAATGAACTTTAAAATGCTCATATATATTAAAAAAAAAAAAAAAAAAAAAGTCCAGTTTAGCCTCTTCACAACTTGCACAAGTAATTCTTCCCCAGGTACATCTCTCAGGAAAATGAACAGCCAAGACTGTTGACCACAAACCTCAACATTCTTCACATATCGGTATTCAGCACTGTTGAGAACTCTATTTTCTACACTTTACAGGAGTATGCATCTAGTTTTCTGCTCCTCTGACTTGGGAAGGGTAAGGTTATGTCATTACCTTGACTATCTCACTTTTGCCACCAATTTCTACTGAGCAATCATGCCATTTGTCCTTGAGCACAATTCAAGGCACCAAAGCATACCCTGACTCATACTGTGACTAAACAAAATGCCCAAGTCTCTATTATACCTACTACTACACACACTGTATAACTAAGGGCTTCTTTATCTATGACTATGCAGAGACTAACTCACAAATCCTTCTGTTTAGTAATGCATCACTATTTATTCCATGCATAAGACAATTGTTTGATAGTGAAAACTATCATTTTTGCCTTTGACAGAAGAAAGTAGTCATCATTAGGAAGATAACCAAGGGTTAATCACTATAACCACTTACAAAATCTATTAAAAAAGTGGCCCCAAAATGCTCACAGCAATAACAATAGTTAACAAAATTGTTGCAGATGATTACAGCTAACTTAAAAATCCCCAGGTTCAAATTCTCTAGTCATGGGGGTATAAAATTCAGGGCAATACCTCATATTTGATCCATAACATCTGTGACAAGGGGTAATGCATCACTGACAACCTAGTGACTCATGAAATGAAGTCTCCTCCTTGTTTACATCAATGCTGACATTCATTCCCTAGGGGTTCTTCACAATACACCTGTCCAGTTGCACAGCATGAAAAGCACGAGACATTAGATACCTTATAACTTCTTTTTCTTTATTTTTTCTTCTCAGAAGAGCTAGCCTTGGAGAAACTGCAGCATCTATTTCACTTTCTGTCACTAGAATTTAAAGATGCTCTAAGTGGGTGGAACCAGCAGACACATAAACTCAGCACAGGTGCTCTCAACAAGTCTTTGAAAGACATATGAAGCATCACACGTAATTCAAATAGTTGCTTTGCATTTATTTCATCAACCTCTTCAGATTCCCCCTTCAGAGAAAAACAAACCTCTTCCCTTAGGCAGAACTATACTTCTGAAGAATTGCTCACAGCTATGAAACTAATAGCGCACTAGTTATTCATAACACAGAAAATGAAAAGACCTACTTGGCTTCCTATGAGCATGGAAACAAATTAGCCACTTGGTGAGGATAATCCTAAAGCCCCAGCTGTGAGGAGAAAAGAGTATGGAGCGAGTCAATGGAGAACTATAAACTCATATGAGTGTCTAACTTCCTACCCCACCTCAAAGAGTTGTGCCTCTGCCCACTTTGAATGCAGCCTGGAGTCTATTCTTCAGAGTGAAGGTCTACAAGCACTATTTTCTTCTCTCTTTCCAGAAAGGATAATCATGTTCCTTCTTCATGCTATGTGGATTGCTGAATTCCTTTTGACTGAGGAGATACTGCAATGCAGCTCTCCAGTATCACACAACCCCAGCAATCACACCTAACGTGAGGCTGTACCAGCAGCACTGCATCAGTCACAGATTGTGCATCCGCTGCTGGTGCATCCATCCTGTTTGGAGAACACTTACTCAAGAGACTGCAGTCCTGCACTGGCCTGGTTTTTGATTATCAACAGGCCTCTGCTGTGTCAGAGCAAAGCAGTTCTGGACACAAACACAGAGCACATGAAGGTTCTTGTAAATTCCTGGTCAGAAAGGAAAATATCTCACAAACGGAAGCATTAGTGAGCAATTTCAATTTACAAGATTAACACCTGCATAAACCCCTTTAGACACTGTCCTCTTGCCAGTTCTCCTCTGTGTAGACGGACGGAAGTTGCTTCAGTTCCCACTTTCCAATCATTCTTGTGATGGCAAAACTGTATCTTTCAAAATCCTCTTTGCCTCAGAAACTGACCAAAAGCAATGACATGAAGTCTTGCCTGACCAGTGTTGTGATGATGAAGCAACCCAATGCTGTCATGCACAAGATTTTAGGTCACAAAACTTCAGCACTTTGGCAACTATTTACACTTAAAGGTTTCCTTTGGGATTTAGATGCCGGTTTCACCTTTTCATCCATAATCCAGTATTATTTTGTCACCCTTAAGTTTTTGTGCTTACATTTTAGTTGTGTCTCTCAAAAGAAAATTTGTAGCAAATCCAGACATTTCCAAGAGTAGCCATGGAGATGTCTGTGGAACTGCCAAATCTGTTATTGCTTTGTACTGTTGGTACAGAGGAACAACACAGTGCTATGTGAACTGTGAAAATTTTGCTTTACATATGCTGTATAGCTGACTGAGTTGTATCGCTCATAAAGTAATAGAAAAAGTACATTGAAATTTTTGCACACTTTTAACTTCTGAGGCTTCTCTCAACAATGCTTGAGTAATGGACTGAAATTGAGAGCACAGTTCTAAAAAAGGCAGAAATTGAATGATTGCAAATAAATTACATTAGAAACTGTCTTTCGATCCACTTCAAGAGCTCTTACATTTCTTCACAGCTCTGAAATAGCTGAGAATTAATACTTCAGTATAATGGAACTACTCTCCATAACTATGGCACTACTCGGCCCAGAGTGACAGATTCCTGGTGAAAAACTTTCCCCTGGAAACTAAAATTTATGTTTCTTTAACTTAAAAAGCAGTATCACCATGCTTATACCACAACAGTCTGTCTCTGGGCTACATGTATTTCATGGGAAGCAAATGAAAATATTAGGAATTATGTTTAAGACAAATTACTTTCTCTACCAGTTTGTAATAATGCAAAGCATGGAAAGTGACTGTAATTTCTAAATTCATTAAATAATTTTCAGTTACCTCAAACGTTGAAATTTGGTGTAGTACATGTGTTATAGCCACAAATTCATTTGGACTTTTCTAACAAAATGCAGTAACTAATCTCTTTTTTCAGAATTCCCTACACAGGAATCTGCTAGGCTTGGTCTGCGAGTTTGTTGTGATACTTGTAAGTATGCCAGCCATGTTATAATTTTTAAAGGATAAATGGTTTATTGTTGGGTTTAGTGAGAAAGTCGCTATTTAGTTTTCTCTTGTGATTTTGGGAAGCTCTAATACAATATATTGATTCATTCTGCAGACAGTGGCTATGACAGGAACATTATTTTTCACATAAATTATTATTCTTTAATATGTTTCTGAAATCTTTACTTGTAACCTTATCTTAGAGACAATATATGTTAAAAAAATCAGCAGCATGAGATTAAACTAAAAAGAGCTCTGACGAAGGAGCACTGTTAACAGTTGATTCAAGATTTTATCACACATGTAACATGTTTCTAAATCTTGTGGTAGTTTTGATAATGCTGTTTCTGTAGCCTACAAAAAAAGTCACTTAATAGAAGCTAATTCATTCTTCTTGGTCACAGCAGTATCTCTTTGTCACCTCAAATAAGTGCTTTTCTGATCCTGTGCCTACAAATTCCCAATGGCTTCTCTAAGGATTTCTTGCTGTTAAGGTGCAAGTTATTTTTTGTAGACAGAAACTGAGCAACCTCATTTATTTATTAAGAAAAAAAATATTAAGCTGCCCCCTAACAAAACCAAGTCCTAACTCTTCAGAGAGAGGTTACCAAAGTCAATGACTGAGAACAATTTTTAAACAAATACAATTACAATGGAAGTTTATAAAATGTTGCATTCTAAATGATATTTCAACATAAAAGACTCAGAATACTACACTAAGCTTTTTCTGTTAGGTCTGGATTACATAAGGTCAGACAAAGCTAGTATATAAACACGTGGAACTCAGTAATACTTTCAATGAGAAATTCGCTTCCATCTTGGCTAGATGTAGCTGATTGTCTTCAATTATTACTAGATATGTACTGGTTTTGTTTTTCCTTTAAACTACCCAGCTTCTAAAGAAAAAAATATTGTAATGTCCATAGAACAGAAGTAACATTCAAATTATTTATTCCTATTATTATTATCCATATCTCACCTCAGGATGCATTTTTGATTTTCTTTGTTCCCTTTTTTAAGGGTGACGATTATACAAACATCTATAGAGAAGTGTTTAAAATAAAATTTTTGATATTTATGACAGATAAAGGTGTTGAGCTTAATGAGCTTAATATGAATCAATCTTAGGTCTGTGACAGTTGTGACACCACAATATGTACAATGGTACCATAAAATATTACTGTCTCAGAAACCTTAACAGCATAATTATTCACCTACCTGTTTGTCAGCGCACCAATTGAAAAGTTATTTGTCAAATATTTCTTTATATCCAAAATATTATTGGAGTACTCAAAACAGCTCCACCTAGAAAAGCTGATGACTCCTTAGGAAACCTTGGACCTATCTTTTCCAAACTGTCAAGTTTCTCACACTTAATGTACATTCAAGAAAAACGCACACACACACAAATCCAAAGGAAAATACTTGATCTGAAGGATAACACATGAATTCCTATAGAGGGCCAATATTTAGATATTTTTTTCCTAAGAAAGTATCAAGACTAGTGGTTTTACATTCTAAGAACAGTATCCTAGAATATCTATTAATCTGAATTTCAGAGGAGACAAGTCATACTGCTAAAGATCAACAAGTTGTTGCATCAAACACAGAAACATTCGTCAGCTTATACAGACAAGGATGAAAACCAATGCCAGCATACTATATGTTTTTTTTACTAAGAAGCCTGAAGTTTTCTATTTATAAACCATCATAAGGAAATTCTTTTTTTCTAAACAGTTTTAAATTTTAAGCATCAGGTAGAGCTGTTACCAGCATTAAGTCCTAAGAACTACTAATGAACTACTGATAGGGTAGGTACTTATCCCTGCCACTCTACTTCCAGGAGGAAAAGGAAAAATAAAGAACAACCACAAAAAAATGAAAATACTTATGATTAAAATAATCTGCATACAGTGTCATTCCCTAAAGTGCATTCTACCAAATGGACATTTCTCTGCATTTATGATTAGCCCATTCTAGACTCACTCCTTTTGAAGTTTCTGTTATGTATTACATCAGGCATAGGTGACTGTTTCCTTCTGAAGAAAGTATAATTTTGATGGAATAATACTGTAGTTTCTTTACAAACTCATCTTTTTATGTTGTTTTTTTTTTTTTTTTTTTATCATTTTAGGAATAAAATTATAGCAGCAGACATAGCACTAAAAGTAATTCAGGGAATAAGATCTTTGTACCATACTCGCACATTGGTGCTACCATACTGGCTACATTTACATTGGTAAATGTGCTTCTGGGGATATGTGCATAAGACAGAGAACTTTATTTGAGGAATTTCATAAAAATCTGCCTGTGGATGATTTTCTAAATCTATCTTAAGGAATTTGCAGAGATTATCCTCTTGCTTCTGCTCTCCATTTCAGAATAACGCACATTCAAGCCTTTAAGGCTTCTAACTATTCAGCTTTGACACTGCTCTGCTCTCTCTTTTCCAGAAACATGATATACTACAGCTCAAAATGCAGCTTTTCAGTTATGTGGGTATTTTAAACCAATGAGAGTATTTGTAGGAGCCTAGACATGGCACAAAATGGAATGAACAAAAGACTGATGGGGGACTTTTTGCAGTATTTTGTAAGGCAATTGAAAAAGAATTCTGAACTTTGGTATCTAGAGCAAGCAGCTGCAAGCACCTGCCTCATATCCTGCTCCTCCCTCACTGGGAGTGCTCTGCAAGTGCTTCTTAGAATATGGTACAGCACATTTATAAACATAACCTACAAAAGCACAGTAACAAAAGGCTTGCCTCAAAACACTTTAAGTCAGTGAAAAGACCCCCAGCAACTACAACAGGCTTTGCATCATGCTACTAAAGAGCTGACTGTACCGGGCAATGTATTTATCTAGCATCTGATGCAATCACATTTACAGCAACTACAGTTCAAATAACTGCTTAACTATTTAAACTGGAATTCGTGCTTCAAAGTTTTTCATTTTGATTAATTAAAATGAAAACCATGTGTTATGTTGTAGTATAATTTAGTAAGTGTTAATATGTGTTTCTGCCACTGTAAAAGCCTTCAGATCATTTACTGCTTTTAAACAGAGAATGTCCAATACAAAATGGCATATAATCACTTGTGTCTCATCCCATTAATTTGATATCAATAAGTAAGTACAGAAAGAGGCAGAGATGAGTGTAAACTGCCATGCAGTTGGAAAAATAGAATTGCACCATTTGTAATTTCAGTATTTGATTTTGAGTTCTTTTATTGCTGATTTCCTCTTATTGCTGGATTGAGTAGTCAAGGTTGTATGATGAAGAGCAGCTCAGTGCAGAAGTACTGCCATCCTCATTATCAAAGGATACATAGGGGAAATGGGAAGTATGACTGACTTCTTGCTACTCTTGTTCTCTGCTTTGTATTTTCTAGCACTAGCAATTTTTGTTTAGTTTTAACTTTCTGCTATCATGATACAGTAGGGTAAAATACAAGTGGCAAAGCTGCATTTTGCTGGTTGCTTTTCTATTCCTTTTTTCCCCATTTTTATGGTGCATTTGTGTTTTCTTTTTTCTTTCTCCATTTGCTAAAAAATCAATTATTGTCCCTTTTGAAATCGTAAAATATTGACATTTCTAACTTCATAGAAAGGCGTTCTACTTATTTTGTTATAAAGTGTGGCTTAAAAACAACTGTATCTCTATTTCGTTTAGCTGTGCAGGAAGGTGACTGTAGTGCCTTTTCAGAAAGTCCATATGTTTGCTGATGCACAATGTTGGGCTTATGCCTGTGGCAAAGTTAAATAGTACTTGATAGCGGTGATTTTTAATATATTGCATGCATATAAATAAGGATAAAATAAAGTAATTTTCCTACAATACTGTCATTCAAGAATTTTAAAATACTACAGGAAAAAAAAAAACAACAACAAAAAAACATTAAAAAC
Source organism: Psilopsiagon aymara (assembly GCA_024733675.1). Lineage (NCBI taxonomy): Eukaryota > Metazoa > Chordata > Aves > Psittaciformes > Psittacidae > Psilopsiagon > Psilopsiagon aymara. The sequence continues at coordinate 29,916 of JANRGW010029700.1, forward strand.
TTTAAAATGTAGTACAACTTGTATAAACCACATGTGGGGGAATTTTCCAAAGCACAATCTTAAGTATGCAGCATCAATACCAGATATTCAGGCTGGGACATTCAGAGGAAAAAAGGTAACTTTCCAAAGACAATTGAACACTAGGGCATCATTCTACTCCTGAAATATGCTCTCAAGCCTCAATATGTTAATGTGGAAAATGACTGCTTAGCCAATGACCTTTTCAAAATCTCCTGCAATGTGTGCTGTTTTCACAGCTCTGCTCACGATACCAGGTGGAAAATCTTCTGGAATGCTAATTCCATTTTTTAAAACAATGCCCTCTAACTTCCTACCAGCTGCCAACTTCCTTGTGCTAGAATCCACTCACCCAAAAGGAGAGCCCCTTGCCTCACCAGGTCCCCAACAACTTGTTTTGTGATGTGTTCAGGGAGACAAGGCTTTCAGCGCTTCCCACTCCAACAAGCAAGAGGGGCAGACAGATGCTGCAGAAGTGGCCTGCAGTCTCAAAGCTCCCAGCCACATACCATTTGTCTAGTTAGCTAGATAGCAGCCTGCACAAACAGCAAACAGCTAATCTCAGGGCACAGGAAGCTGCCACATGAGGGGTTTGAATGCCTAAGTAGATGCAGATATTGAAAGCCTGGTAACCTTGATGATGCCAGTTTTGTGGCACTTTTTTAATGTGTAAACTGCTGATGGACCTGGCTTGCTGCTGCTTCTCTACTTAACCACTACCTGTCTGTGTAATTGTATGCCACTGTCTGATAAAAGGTAGAGAAGAAATGCATGTACAGGCTGCTCTGAAAACCAGACCTCATGCCTTTATGTTATGAATGGTCTGTACTGAAACATTAAAGCAAATTGGAAACTGCAGATCTGGTTAAATGCATGTCTAGTGCATCAGCTTTATGAGATTAGAGCTATAATGTGTTGTGAAGGGTGAAAATGTTGTGACTGGCAAGAAATCTACTTCAGACAGAAAAAAAAAAAAAAAAACAAACCCAAAACCAAAACAAAACTTGTTAAGGAAGACAATGAAACTTTAAGCACAGGGAAGTCCTTGGTGAAGGCACCAAAAATGCTGAAAGAGGACAAAGGCAAAATAAAAAGTGTAAGTGTTCTCTGCCATAGTTATGTCTGCACCATGGCTAGATGAAAAGTTTTGAATAAAAGGAGAACAAGAAGTGTGACAGTTTTGAACAAAAGAAAAAGTGTATTGTGAGTCTGCTGTGCCTATTTCTGAAAGCCAGCAGCCAGGAGACAGGGTGCTATTAGGTAGATATCTCAGCTGCAAGTGTTATTTTTTAAAGGTCAGTGTAACTAGACATTAAGCATCCAGGGGAAAGTTCTTCTGACAAGTATTTATTAACTAGATTTCAGAGCTGGCGACTGAATGACCTTTAGCAGTTATTTCCAAACAAGTGAACTGGTCAATGTCTTAGCAAGGAACTTCCAAAGCAAGCCCTAGGTGCCAGTTTGTTTTAGACGCCCAACTCCTGGGCTAATTGGCTCCTGATGCTCTCAGGCAGCCTAGTAGCCCTGCAGATCATTGTCATTCACTGGAGGTATTTCTAGCAAGTGGAAAAATTCCACATCAGCTGTATCTGGAAACCCCATGGAAGACATTGTGTGAGCTGCCCCCCTGTTTAGATTTGTAATCTTAAAAATTAAAACCAAAAAACCCACACTGCCAAAAAAAAAAAAAAAAAACAAAAAAAAAAAAACACAACCTAAAACCACAAAAATAAATTACAGGCTTCTTAACAATAAGGATTTTCATTTTCCTGTTGTCTCTATTGTCCACCACTTCAGAAAGTTACAGCAATAAGGAAATTGGGAAATCTGAAATATATAAATTCATGGAATACATTGACAATTTTATTATGTTTCAGTGCTCTCTTGCTGCAAAGCAAGTAGATGATTAGATAAGGGACATCGTCTATTACTTCTGACCCCAAATAGATACATCTTGAATAAAAAAGCTTATCATCATTCATTATTTGTCGATATATAGCAAGAACCCACAGCCAACCACTCCCAGGGAGACTAATCCAAAGCCACAGAGAACATATAATACCAGTTTTTGCTTGATTTTTCACAAAGCTTTCTGTAGTGTGCAGTGAGCAGAAACCCACAGTGCTTTCACAGACTCAGGAAATAGGAGATAGAATTTGAGGAGCAGAGTGGGGCTTGATGAGACCTGAGCTCGAGAGCCATTCCACAGTTTGCAGAGGCATAACTAACAAATATAAATATAAATTGTGTTCAAATTTCTTAAAATAGCTATTCCTGATAACAAGCAAGAGTGTTTCCTCTCTCTCTCTCCATGTATGATGGTGTATATATATGTGCGTGTGTGTATGTGTGTGTGTAAATAACAGCTGGGCAATCTCTGGCAGAAGGTAGAAACAGAGAACTTATACTTTTGCTATACTGGAGGTACACAGCTAGCTAATGTACAGGTTTTTTACATTTCATCAAAAATGACAGAGAAAACGTAAGAGTGTGGCACACTGGTATTTGGGAAAGTGATATGTAGCCAAAATGTGTCCCTGTCTACAGATCAACATGATTAATCCAGCACATATAGCTGCCTGTCGTTCCCATTTTCAGAAGTCACAGACAACAGCAGGGATTCATCTGCTTCACCTATCCCTATTTTCCTCAGCAGTGATTTGTTCAGAAAGGTAGTGATCTGGCTGTATAAATATGAATTATATAACCTGTAAAAACAAATAATATAAATCCTAAGTACCCTAGTTGTAAATTTCCTACAACTCCATCAATAAAAGAAATATCAATGTCAAAATGACTTTGAGCAGGGTAAATGTTGGATAAGCATACTTTAACTCTTCTCACTGTTTCTGACCTGCAATTCACAAGCAAACATGGGAGCAAACCTCTTCCACATCATGTCAGTACTTTGCACTGACCACCATGATTCCTTGATTTCTGTCCTGCCTTCTGGGTGATATCATTAATGCAGAAAATGCAACCTGATTGCCCTTTCCGACAGTTGCCAGTTCTTACCTGTGGCTTCTTCCGCCTTTCTATCATAGTGTTTGACTGTTTGACAACACAGAGTCACAACTCTGGATCACACTGAACTGCTTTTTGTGCAGTAACCTGGTATGTATGTCACCTACAGCATATTTTCAAAGGTGTTTGGAAGCCCCTCAAGCCCCTTGTCTTTTAGTTAGAAATAAGAATGAAAAGTTTTCTGTTCCAGGAAACTTCTCAGAAAATTCCAATGTTAGTTTCCATTCTTCTCATGGACAAAGGCAATGTATTTTGAAGTTTTTCACTGGGGAAGAGCAGCAGAAGAACCAATTACTCTTTAACGTTGCTTACAGCTCATAAATAAATCAGCAAACCACATCTTCAGTGGACTGAAGAGGCTTAAGTATGGTAGAATGGACAACCAGCTTTTGCAGAAGTTCAATGCTTTCCTCAGTCAACCAAGGTCCCTGAATCTGTACTGGCTATAAGCCTAACAAAATGAGAATGGTGCTTATACATAAATACTAAATAAATAAAATATTTTTAAATATATTGGTCCTTAGAATATTGTTATAATACAGCATGTGAATTCATACATAGAACAACAATTTAAGAAATAAAGTAGCACCCTTATGCTGGTCCTGAATTTGGAAGTGGTTCCTGCATTCAGCTAAGGGCTAAATCTGGCCTACACATTTAATCACTGTTTTGAAATTTGCATTGAAAACACTAGATAAAACAAGACATTAGCAAATTAAAAGCTCCAGGTTTATGTGATTTTCTGTATGAAGATTTTAAAAGCTTTCAAGGTTTCCTTTCTTAAAAGTTTGAAACTTAAAGACCTCAAATCTAAAATAGCCTCAGAGGAAGTATTACAGAAAGAAGTATTAATTGACCTTCAGCCCTATCAAGACCTATTTCTTTCTTCCTATAGGTTTTGTTCAAAGACATTACTACATTACTATAGGCAAATACTCCATTGTAAGTGCTGCACACACACGATACAACCAGGAGCAAGATTTGGTCCAGTGCTTTTCAGACTGAAGGAGAAAAGTCTCTTCATATATCTAGCATTTTCTTTTTTAAATATAGGTTCCATCTGGGTACTACAAGCTGGTGCTGAGCATTATTGTGAAGCAAACACACCTTGAGTTGTATGCGGTTAAGGGGAACAAACAAGCTGTCTGCAGAGAGTGAAGGAAATGCTCTCATTTATGTTTGTTTAGAATTGTCTCATAGGAAAAATCCAAGCTAATGGTCATGACCAAGTTGAATAAATGATATTGCTTTGCTTAGCCAGAGCATCGAGGATGAGCCTCTTCTGGGATTAGCAAGGGCTAAATTTGGCTATTTTTTTTTTTTTTTTTTAAATGTAACCATGCAGCTACTAGCTATTTTTCTATAAACACTGAATATACAAAATGATATTTAAAAGCTTTTAGTTAGGAGCTGAAATTTTAATCAGCATTAAACTGTGTTTATTATTTCATTATACCATTTCTATTCATTATATAAATGGAAATTACACCTTAACATTAGTTCATTTCCAACACTTCAAATTCTATCAATACAGTACAAAAAGAAGAAACAAAAATGAGGCAAGGAGCACCTTTTAATAAGACAACTGGCTAATATCAGTAGCATGGTTTCACTATGATGATCCAAAAGATACGTTTCAAAATAGCAGGTCTGTCCATTTTCATAACAAGGTAAGTGAAGGGTCTTCATCTTTCTAAAACCATTTAATCATAAGTTAAATGTGTTATTTTCCTTTTTTTTTTTTCTGTATAACAATCATGAAAGAAAATCCTGCCTTGCTAGATCAAAGTGATAGAAAATTCCCAGTTTGTTATGCTTTTCATTGCCCAATCTGAGACATTTCTTTTCACTTGGCTTTCTACTAACACCCAAGGTTTACAGTATATAAGTGTCTGAATTACATCAAACTGTAAAACAGCCAGTAATTCCATTATTGTGAAAGAACAGTAGAGCACTAATGTGGTCAAATTACAGCTTCCATGAAGAGGGAAAACATTTGTCCAATAGAATAAAAGAAGCAAAAAGACTGACCAGAAAGCCCATTTCAAGAACAATGTAGGTCTTATTCTCACAAAAGTCCAAAGAAAAGCAGTCCTCAAATCTTGTACTCTGTCAAAAACATACTTCAGGGATGCTAACCACAACCCCTCACAAGAGTCTAACCTGAAAAGATCCTTTGATATGGCTAGCTACTCTTCTAAAGCAAAGTACATTTTTGCATATTGAATGTGGTATTGATTTTTTTAAATATATGACTTTATATATCTGCATTCAAAAATTAATCCAACAGTTAATCTAGCTTCTCATTTTGACATTCTAGATTTAAGCTTCTGGTAGCTTTCACTTGGCTCCTGCTTGCTTAATACCACCAGAAATAAAGAACTGATGGGAGAGTTCTGTGTAATGATAGAGCTCAGTGGCGACACTAAATTATCTTCTGAGCTGTAAGAATAAAGTACATTTCAGTTTTATAGAACACAGGAAGATAAAATCCTCATCCTTCATCACCTTGCTACCTTAAGAAGAACATGATAAGGAACTAAATTGTTTTAAATCCTGAGTATATTTTGTTACCCATTAAAACTATACTACAATGCATGGCCTGCTTCTCAATATAATCTGGTTTACTTCTTAGCAGAACTTAGACTGCATACAGATTGGCCAGCCTGATGTGACTTGCTGATGAAAAAGCATTTCAAGAGGTACAGTCTCCACAGCCATCTCTGTGGCATACGTTCATCTTCTCTACATAGTACTGTGAAACAATGGAGTAGTCTTCTTATACAAGGATATAGAAATAGCACAAAAAAACAAGGGACAAATATGCTGTGACTGATACATTACAGAATCCATTTTGAACTGCACTGCTTCTGTTACAAGCCACTTGGATGTGGCAGTACAAAATCTGTTTTGAACCGCACTGTTTCGGTTACAAGCCACTTGGATATGTTTTCACCTTCAACAGATGGCTACTTTTTCGGAGTGCCACTTGTCTTGGATCAGTCCTTAAAAGTAGAAAACTTCAGGCTTGTTTATTTCTCAGTCAATTTTCTATGCCTACATAATAAGCTGACATTCCAGGAGCTAAATCAAAAAGTATTTCTGCCTGCCCTTCATGTAATTAACCACTAAATTTCTATATTTTCTCTTTAGTAATCACATCAGCCCAGAATATCACATGGCTTAAACAAGGACAGAATATTGCAACAGTATTTCAATTTGAAATTCATGTCTGTGCAACTGATTTAGAAAATAGAAACATAAATCCAGACTACATGTTTAACACCAAAATTAAACTTTTTCAACTTTAGAGCTGGGCAAAGATTAAAAGAAATAAATGCAAAAAGGTTTGGATTAAAATAAACCCAGAAAAATAAGAAACAACCTAGGGGGTCTTCGCAACTATGACTGATGCCTTTTCATAAGATCTGTGGGAGCAGAAGTTGGAAAACAAATTTCAAGAGAGGAACATAAATAAAGTAAAATTTTTCAATTATGTGGAAACTCTTGTGAGAATTCACAGTGGGTTCACAGACAGAGTAGGAAAGCATTATGTCTATACAGATGCATACAAGCATTTCTTCATACACAATCAGACTTTCAGAAACAATTACAGGCATTAAAAATATATTATTCAACCTTTGATACCATATTCAGGAATTCTCTACTTCATGATTTTCTTTCCTGCACCTCCAGAGAAGCCAGTTCCAAAGAGATTGCTAGTCTAAACACAGCAAGAGTTTATAGAATACTTGTTCTCCTGGCAAACCCTGTTTTACAGTACTTTAAAACTGTTTTGACCACCACTGCTTAAATGTTCTTTTTTCCATATTCTACATGCTGTAGCACATGAACATATGGCTCAAAAAACTTTCATCCCTGAAATCATAAAACGTCAGACTTCTAACAGCTTTGTCTGTGACGGCTGACAATACTTACAGTCTGGATTTGATGCTACCAGATCCTGAAAATATCACAGCCTCCAATAGTTGGACCAGAAATTCCAGTTCCCTAAAACTCAATTAGGCATCACACACCCAAGCAGGCAGAGGCAGACTAAAATATGCCTTTCCACTCTATCTTATGACTTTAGGTTTTGGAGAAAAACGCAAAAATGTCACTTTGAAGAACTCACAGTGCTTTTACCTTCAGCATTTCAAAGTATACCTACTTCAGTGTATACAGGGTTCTAGTTCCTTCTTTAAAAAGGAAACACCTTGCTTTTCTAAAAGGTGGTGTTATAAGCTCACACCAGCTGGGTATAATCAGTCATTACTGTGGAAAGATGGAAAAGGCTGATGAGATTGATTCCTTAATTGCCATTCAGCTTCCCACATTACCTGCCGAAAAACTTAAGGCTATCATGAATCAGAACTTACTCACCTGATAGGAAGTCCTGCAATAGCTCCCAGTGATAATCTAAAGAAAGTTTTAGCTCTGCCGATGAGGACAAGTTTAAATTTGACAAAGACTGTGATATCCCTAATAGACCATAAGGTTTTTAGAGTAACAACTTGCCAACAATAGCATGGCATAGATAAAAATGTGCAACATTGAAAAGTAAAAAAACTAAACCAAGAGTTTTATATGGCCTTATATTTAAAACCTTACCTACTGAGAATTTCTTTCAAAGCAGATAAGTTTTGTGACTATAAATTAGTGTTTCTGTGTATGTAATATCTGACTCAAATTTATGAATTTACAACTGTAAGCAGTATTACAGTTTTGGTGCATGGATGAAATTATTACGGTTAACTAAAACCAAACAAACCCATCTCTAGGAAATGTGGCACTTACAGATATTTAATTTCAGAACCAAGGAGTCGTTTCTTGTGAGTGAAAAGAAGAATGTGAACATAATGAGAAAAAAAAATCAGTAGTCAGCAGCATCATTTCAAGTTATCTGTGTAAGCAGCTTTTATTTTTAGAAAAGTATTTTTTTAAAAAATTGAAATTCTCTTTGAAGTTTTTAACTGAAGAATATCAAGACTTCTATTATGGTTACAGTATGTTGCTAGAAAGTCAATAATAGTTAGTACTGACACCTATTATACTAGAACAAAAATAAACCTTTCTTCAACTATAATTCTTACTATAATCTGTAAGATTTCATTTCAAAAGCCTTAGCTATTAAAAAATATATAAAGAAATTCCTGAAATCTGGTACCACTATAGAATATTTTATGGTGTTTAAGGTAATGTCTGCACTTACTCTGTAAACCTTGCTTTCAAAGGTTTATGACTGAGCCATAAAAACCAGTACAATGTATAACTTCACTTATTAACTCCCATTTAAGGAGTCCATTTCTCCCAGCCCTTTCCCCTTCTCTAAATATCCAGAACATTTCTCTTTACCTAAGTTACAGAAATATAATTCCAGAAATGCATTTTTAGAAATACTCTTTTATGAGTTATTTTCTCCCATTTCCTATCCCTTCACAATTACACAGCATGACATTTTAGATTGTAATGTAATAAACCTTTTAATATAAGCGTAAAGTGTTCTCTCAGGTTTCAAAGACATAGGTTATTAATAACTCAATAATTCTAATACATTTCATCTCCAAATCCTGAGCTTCTATTTTAGCTCACCTCATTCATTACAGAGAAAAAGGCTCCTTGGCTGTTGCTTCTCTTTGCTGTTGCCATAGGCCTCAGCAGCATCCCCACCTGAGTCTGTATCAGTGAGATGCCATGTAGAAAGCTGTGAAACAGAACCACATTTTCATGAAAGATTTGCAAAAATCCCGTGTCTTGTTGCTTGCCTTTTCTCTGTGTAGCTCTGTGATGCAGACACAGGCATAATGTTAGCCTCACATATTCTTAGCAGACTTTGGTGTTATGGTAGCACCAGCACTTCTGGTAAGAGCAATCCCCTCTGTTACTGTGAAGGAATTTCATTAGATTTTATACAGTATCAGAACTTCATAGCATTTGAACTTACCTGCAAGCTACAAGCCGCCAGAATTGCTGGCAGCCAGTCACAGCTGCAGTAATCTCCCACATGTATGTTCTTGCACATGTAGGGTCCTGATCCTATACTATTGCCAAGCACTTAGCATTATCCAGAACTCCACAGCAACTCTCTTTGGCTACTCTACCACAATCATGACTGCAAGGCAAAGACAGATTTGCTTTGCTGCTATCTCAGTTGGTAACAGCCCTACAAACTAGTGGTAGTATAACTATTGCCTGGCCTACATCGCCACAGTCTTTGCATAAGATGTGAAAAGGATTCACTTGCCAGTGGTACTCCATTCTGAAGGAGGCAAACCAAAGTCTATAGCCCTGAAATACACAAAAAACTGCCTGAGCTGGAATTGGGGAAGCAGGGGGAAGGGTAGGAGTTGAAAAATATTCCATTATAAATAGGTCTCATCAAAGATGACTACTCGTGGTAATTCTTGTCCACCTTCTTTTAGGTACTCTCAGAATTAGCACATCCAGGTACAGGTGCGGTGGCTTCAGGAACTACAGACAGAGGAGACAATAAACTTCTGTCAGGTGTGAGAGCAAATGACTCACCCTTCACACTAAGATGCTTTATTCCCTTTCCTAGTCTCACACTAGGTGCTTCCCTCTGATTTATTCTAAGCATTAAGTCCTCTGTCTAAGGATCTCTCATCCTGCTGGAAAGACAGACTCCTGTCTTCCCTTGTCTTAGCAGTCCAGATGGACATCTGAAGGAATGGAGGAGACAAAAAACTCTTAAGAAATGTTGGCCCTTATAAAAATCTATGGCGTTCTTCCTCCCGGTGTTAGTTTGTTCAAAAAAACCTTTGGAATGAGTAAACTAACTTTCCACTGTGTGTTCAGCACTGGCATCCAGAGCAGCAATTTTCCTGCTTTGTACCCTTATTTGACAGATCTAGTACATTGGTACAAACGGGCTTTGAGAAGCAATAAAGTTCCTGGTCTGACTTTATCCCTGTCACTCAGTGATGGCACTGTTGAATAATAGCTAAACACTGGTAAGGGTACTTTGGACCAGCAGCAGCAAGGGATGCATATGAAAACTGACCAAAGGTGCAATGTATAGGCTTTAGATGAATCAAAGCTTTTTCATGTGTTCTGATGGGTGAGAGCTGCAGAGAGACTCTGTAGATCTGGAGGATATGGCTGAGCATTACTACATGTTCATTCCCACTGCTGCATTCCTGAGCGATTTAACAGAGCACTGGTCCTTTCTCAAGAAGTATGTTGATGTAATGTAATAAAAAGGATTGCATTGATTTGGCTGTCAAACACAAAGAAAGATGAACTCACTGACATTCTCAGAAATGAGCAGAGCTCTCGTCTCCCTTTCTGTCTGAAGGGAAGGAAAAACACATTCCACTTCCACACTGTGAAACTTCTTGTTTTCATTCTTTCTTATTTATTTATTAATTTACTTGCTTTAATCCACTTCTTTGGGGTTTTTTTTTGGGGAGGGGAGGTGTGTGTTTTTTTCACTGCTTTCTTTATGTTGCCTCAAATTTCTCCCAAGTCCTGATGTTTTCAGCTGGCCTATTGAACTTAATTCTTTTCTCAAGAAAGTGATAAGAGACAGCAAGTAAATTTAGACTGTTGTTTATGATATATTGGCACTCTCCTAGATTAAGTCCTCTTAGGAAAGAGAGATACATGTCTATACATGTCCCAATCTTTCTAAATAACTATCTGGGGAACTGACATAAAATCAGATAGAGTGATTGCTTTTAGTTTCTTACCCTCTTCTCTCCATGTAGTCCACTGAAAGGTTTTAAGTCCACTGAGAAGGGTATCAGATTTGTATATTTCTAACAACACACATGGTTTAATGAAAAACAGAAATAACAAGAAATTTAGACTCTTTTTTTTTTTTTTTTTTTCATTTAGCATGATCTACAGAGGCTGCACAGCTTGGATTCATTTTGTATAAGTATCACCATCTTTAAGACCGGCTTTCAGTAAACCACTCCATTGCATTCTCCTAAATTATCAAATGGTGATAGCAATATTCGGTATGCCAAAAAGCACTTTAAGTCCAAAGTGTCCATTCTTATCTAATTAACTTCAAATTTTCTCTTTTCTCTCCCAGAAATATATAAATGCTGAAGCCAAAAAAAAAAAACAAAAAACCCAACCAAATCCACAATAATCATGATATTCTTCAAGGCCTTTCCCAGGAAGTGAACAACACCAATTAACTGATCTGTATCATGTGGAACACAGATTCCAGATTTACAAGTCATTATGAAATGGCAGGGGAGGAATCTGAAGAAAGTTACTGGTTTCAGAAATCCTTCAATAAGGCCATGTATTTTTATTTAACAGGACACAAGAAATAGTTTCCATTAGATTACAGGGCAAGAACATTAAGTCTTTAACTGGATCTCTCATTCTGAGAGATTAAAATTACTTTGCTTCTATGGGAAACAGCTCAACTACAGCTTCAAGGTTACATTCTGTCTCAGAGCACAATCAGGGCCTTTCTATAAGCATGTGCAGTGGATATGTCACAACTGAAAAAAAGGAAAATCGAAATTGAAGCTGATGCTAAATTTTCCTATTAAAATGTACACTGGACAATCAGATTTCAGGATGAAATACAAGAGAAATAATTTGGTCTTAATCTTCTTATCAAGTTTAAAGTGCAAATGTAGCTTGATCTATAGAAAAACTGCATCTACTCTTTAGAAATGCTAAAATTATAATAATAATTTCTGGATCATTTATTAATGACGGTCACTTTTCTAAAAATTACTGTTATTTGGACTCTAGAAAAACAAGAACTTGTTAATTATAGACTTGAAGTACACATCAGCTGGCTGGGATACAAGAAAGCTTTTGAAAAATCTGTTTAATTTTTGAAACATTTCCTGATTACAGAGAGAAGTAAAGAAATAAAGGAACGAAGTTTCACAGCTAAAATTTTCCTGCACTAGTATTAACAGACATTTTTCTTTTAGAAACTCAACCAAAAAGAAGCTGGTTCTGTTCTGAACCATCTGCTTTATTGTATTTAAAATTATATATAATGATTATATGAATCTGAACATTTAATATTTCTGGCTACTTTGGGACAAAAATGTGATTTCGTAGTCCAAGTTCTCATTTATAGTTTGGCTCATGAACTCACAAGAGAGAGAACAGTTGCTCTGTAGCAGTTGTCCAGGTCCCTGATTGTAAAGTTAGTCAAGATTTTGAAGAATTACATAGAAGAGTTTCAAGATTGCTTCGTCCTATACTGAATTGCCCGTAGCAATAATGGACATACAAGCATCCACAAATACGAATATTTTGTCCCCTTTGACAGTGAAATTTGACAGTGCCCAATTCAATCAGACAAACTAAATTTATTTTAATCATAATTAAGACCTTATTGTGGGCAAGAATGTGGCTTTCAAATATTTATTTCTACAGAGAAATCATTACTTTGAAATCTATCCAAGTCCAAAGCTATGGCTGAAAACAATATCAAGCAGATATCAACAATATCAAGTCTTTCTTTTCTTCATTTTCTTGTTTTCCATTTTCTTTGTTTTTCTCATCCTCTCCACTCTAAATATCCCTAAAAGCAACAAGGGAAATCAGTTGAAAAAGTGAACCACAGCATGAATTAGTAACTTATTAAATCACTGGTTAAACAATTTTTTGGTATTGAGTTTAAAAAAGACAGAAGGTACTTTGAGTACTAGTAAAAGCCAGATATGACACATATGCTACAGCTAATTACTTGTTACGAGTATGAAGAAGGATTGGGCAAGATTTGATGTAATCAAGGAACTGTTGATTGAGAAAGCTTCCCATCAATTCAGGGCAGGGATGCTCCATGAAATACTGCCAGCCTTTTGAATAAAGGGAAATTTCTATCTATGTATATATGTTACAAATCATTCTCATATTTTTCACATTTTCATGATTGTATTTATATATCTTGTTAAAGATTTCTTTCTGTTTATATGATTAGTATGTATTTCCAAATAAGGAATTTTTTTCTCCTGCAAGGAGGTTACAGAGTACAGTTACCTTTGCTGGGTTTGCTGGGCACAAGACAATTTATTTATTGGTTAGCAACCAGGTTAAATATATTGATCTAGAAGGTACTTTTTTCTGCTTCTGTGTGTCAAAAGATTTACATATATGAGCTTTTATCATAAAGTTTTTATTGGTGGGATGTTGTGGTTATTATATTTATTATAAAGTAGTAGTGGAACTATACTATTGTTTGACAGAAAAGAAACTAATGACAAGAGAAAATACATCTATTGCCCCTTTTAAAGTGCTTAAGCGTTATTTTGGAAAGGCGTTATGATCTTTGCCCTGATACGCTGCACACTACACATGTGCAAAGGAGTTATAAAATTTCTCTGGATTAGCAGCTAAGGCGATCTCTTAATGATATATTGATGGCACTGATGTCATTAAAAAATCCGCTTTTTCTGGAAATGAAATCGAAGTGAAGACTTGATGGCAGACTCATGCCAGAGTGCCACTTCACTCTAGCTGACTTCTAGCCTGCGTAATGATGCTTTGGATGCACTTAGAGACTGACATGATTTAATACAATAGTACCAAAATGAGGCTAACAGAAACTTAGAATGAAACTTCTGCCCCCAGCTGCATAGTCAGAAAGTGTTGAAGCTGTTTCTGAATTTAAAATTTCATATTGCAAACAGAGTGAAACTGAGTTAAAATCCTAAGCACTTCTCAGAATTTCCACCAAACTAACATTACTAAAACCTTTTTCTTCAAACAGCATATTAAATGTATCCAGTGCACACAAGAAAGAATTAGGATAGTGATGAACACATACTCTAAATGCAGGAACAGAGAGGAAGCCAACCAACACACACTAATCTAGAGGATTAATAGGTTAGTTTTCTCATTAAATTTTTTGTAATCTGGCAATGTATCATAACACCCTTCTGTCCCAGAGAAGTTTACTATTTCCTATCTCCTTTCCTAAAAGGAGTAGACGTAGAGTCACTTGAAACTGTTGCTTGAAAAAGTTGTTTTTCAGTTGTCTTTTTAGTGCTTTTACAAATTGTTAATCTACTACTGCATATTTTCACATTTGATACACAATTATTATACACAAGCAGTGTGAATTCATTACCTTTATGAAACGGATTGATATTACGCATGAATTGCTTCCTTTCCCTTGAGACTGAAATGAAAGTGAGATACCGAATCTCTAAAGGCTTCCCTAGACAGGAACATTCATACGCAAATAGCATAACTAAACATTTGTTAAATTTGCACTAATGTAAAATGAATCATGACTTATTAATTTGAAGGAAATCTTGGCAGAATTTGAGACGATGACTCAGCTCCTTAATTCCCGGTGTCTTCCTGGAAGCCCTACATTCAGAGATGAGTTTGCTCAGAATGATTTTTTTTTGCCTGTGACTGCAGATATGTTGACACTAGTCCTTCTCATACTGTTCTTATGGTTTCTAACATATTTCTTTTCATCAAAGCAATGTCTTTCTCAGATTTGTATCAACTTTGAAAGTTTCTGACTGGAAAGTTTCCAAAGTTGTATTTTTTTCTGAGAAGAGGAATACAGACAGAACTAAATCAGAAATCTATTTCTACACCAAAAACATATTCTAACATGAGTCTTTCATGAAAATAATTCATTATTTCCACCATTGAGCAAAAATAAATGTGAGCTATCACAATAATTTTACAGCCACCTTTTCCAATGAATGGCTTAGCTATGACTGAGCAGGTGGTTAAAAATAAAACCTTGTAGAAGAGTTGTACTTACTGTCAAAATCATTGCTATGAATTTATGATTGCAATAAGTTGAAGATTTCAGGAAATAAAATGTATAGCCTTTTGTGGCAGTAATCTCTTCCACAGAAAGGTGTCAACACAGGAAAAAGTATAGCTCTATTGAAAAGCAGAAAATTAAAATTCTGCTGCAATGTTTAGCATGTATTAAAGTTAATGGGGCATATTTTGAAACAACTTCCAAGTCCATTCATTCCCACTGTTATAGTTAAAATCAGCCATAAGATGGTGAGATTTCAGGTGCCTCCCTGGAAAGCAAATCTTAGCCCACAGAACTGTTCCTTTTTTCATCTGTAAGTAAAAAAGTCAATCCTGCTTGATTAACAATAGTTTCATCAATAGCTGTCCAAAATGAGAAAATTATTTGTGCACTCATCCAAGGGTAATGTAAATTGAGAACCCAGGTTCTCCATGTCCTTTTTTACATCTTGTGTAAGCAGGATTCATAAAGTCTATCACTCCTGTTTTCCAGTGAAGAGATAATTCTGCTTTTCCTCATGCTTGTTTTTTTAATTCGTGCTCTTCTTGATGTTAAAGAACATAAAAGCACATAAACCAACAGTGTTTCTGCTTCTTATTCTACATTTTGCTTGCTTGGGGGCATCCTGAACTTGAAGTAGGAATTTGTAAAATCTGTAAGAGGTTTTAAAAAAATCCAAAGCTTCTTTCCGTTCTCTCTAAGCCTAGTAAGGTATCCTCACAAACGGGTTTGGCTGTTGCTATTGCCACATTCCATTTAGAAAATGGCATCCCATGCCTACCTTAGAGAAAAATGTCAGGAAGTGACATGCATATTATCAGCTTAAATGGTTTTACTGAACTTAGCAGTTACAGCATCCATCAATGGTCATGCTGTTGACAAATACTGGGTAGTATAATTCAATACATGTCTCATGAGGAATGAAAGGGAAAAGGTTTGATTTTTTCCTTCTCTGCTTGAGTCTTTAAGAAAAGCTAGATTTCATCCTAATGTTGTGCAGCAGCCCATAGTTTACTCCACAGCCACAAGAAACTTCACATTATTCAGATACTTTCTACTAAACTCAAATGTGAGTCAAGGTCAAAGCAATACTGGATGACAGAGACCTATCATCCTCCAGATTCTCTCAAAACCTAAATATAAGATCTCAAATTGTCTCCAATTTTTCCGGCATCTGCCCTTGACATGTCAATAGTTCAATCTAAAGGGCTTATGACTAAGACTTTCATATCAACCATTTTATTTCCCCTGGGAGTAAGTCAGAAGATACTGGTGAAATCTATTGTCTTTCCACTGATTTTAATGGAGCGATGCCAGCTGGCACTGCCTAAAAATTTCATACCTTAATTCAGATTCCGCACTTGCTTCATACAACTTAATTCATAAACAAAGTGAATTTGTTTCCCTTCTGTGCGAAGAGGCCATGTGTCTATGCTGCAGTGTCTCATTACCAACACTTACAGAAGATTAGATTTTAGGATTCATGACCTGCTTAGTACTTCAGAGAGAAACAAAACTAAAAAGTAATGAAAAAAAAAACAGAGCTGGTTTTATTACCTGGTTTGTGTGCATGTGTGCTGCATATTCAGCATCTTGGCTCCTCAGTCCAAAAGTACAGAAATAAACAGATGGCAAATAAAATTCGTAAAGCATCCTTGACATACTATTGTTACATCTAAACAAGATATATTTCTCAAAGTCACCTATGTCATAAAACCTTAAAGAGGAGTGAAGAAATAACTTCAAAGAACCTGTATAGTGGTCCAAGTTTTGCACTTCATTTTTAGATAATCTCTAAATTAGTAGAATGAGTTTGAACTAAATAGTTCTATAATTTCTGTTGTTTAATGAGGTAGAGAAATCTGGGCTCTGTGTGTGCATTTTTTCCATGTCTTTTTTTTTCCCTGGTTATGAAGAATTCATGACTATGGAAAGACTTTATATTTGAGAAAGATCTTAGCTCCATATCTAAGAAGGATTTAAATTCCCCAAGACTGAAACATCCCTTTTTCCTTGCTTGCTCCCTATAAAGAAATCTATACCTCTGACTTAGTTTTCCAAAATCAGTTTAAGAAGTTAGGGACAAACAGGAGCTTCAAAACCACAAAAATCACAGAGTACAGCTGGAAGCCAGCCCCATACAATATTTCTATAGTGGACAAGGCAATGAAAAAGATATTCTGAAGCCTAGAACATGAGCTACATGGAGGCATAAATTTCAGGCTGTATTCTGACTATTTGAAGTAAAATACAGCACAGTTTTTGGAGTCAAGATTCTTGGCTAAGGCCACACCCTCCAGTACAGCAAACACCCAATCTTAAGGATGCAGTCATGCTCGCATTTGCTCTGATTCTTCTCCTTCATTATATTTTCTCTCCATCTCTTCTAACTTCTCCCTCTTCACCTTACACACACACACTTAGAAACTCAATCTACAAAGCAATGGTCCATTAAGGACTTTAAGATCTCTTCCAGCAAGTTAATCAGATTCAAAGATGGAATGCATCCAGATATACATGTGATACACAGATACAGAATTATTCTGTGTTGAGTTGTGAAATACCCCTCAATGCACAAAATATGATTCAGCATCTGTTTACAGAGTAGGGACTTTAATATATAAGATCAAAAGCCTTCAAAATGAAAACATATCAGAGAATGAAGCCTGCAGTGACTAAGGATAGTGCCTATGTCCTGAGATTATGCAACAGAATGGAACTTTTACTGAAAATACCCAGAGGATCCCTGAAACAGGCTCTTATAAAACACTACATAGTAAACCAGTCTGGAATAAGGAAAAATTCCTTCTTTTCACAAAATTTAGTCATAGGTTTAATCTGTGGAAGAAAATTAGAGACTGCCACATCAACCAGCTACAGACAACTAGGGTGTTTTTGAACAGGCTTTACATGGCATGTGTCCTGGCCAGCCCCCAGTGTAGCTCCACTCTTTCAAAGGGAAGTGGGACAAGCTCTCACTCCAGCCATCACCCCAGCACTTCTCCCCAAAACAAGTCACTTATCAAAGCAGAGGATATTCTTTCTAGCTGGGTCAGAACCTGTTAAGACAGCAGTAATTGCATCACCGAGCAAGAAAATAGAAAAAAGTCATCATACCTCCTTTCAATTTCTGTTTGGTACTTATATATATAGACCAGTTCTGGAGCCAGTTACACTGTGCCTTCTAAACTAGCTGACAATGAAGAAAGAGAAAAGGAGGGAATAAAACTCACCAATTGCTCAAATTGCCACTATAGCCAAGAAATGATCATATATCCATCTAAAACACTATCTCTTCCAGAATATTGTGTGCCGCAATGATCACTGTGTTGCCAAAGAAGTGTTAAAGAACTGGCTGAGCTTCAGAAAAGAGAGTTCAAATCTCAGAGAAAGACTCAGATAAATGATAAAGAAATAGAAAAATGCTAAAAAAAATTGGAAGATTTTTACTGTAAAAGGTGATTGAAAAAGGTTACTCTTTCTTGTCATGTATACTCATGACAATAAAAATATATGCACTGATAGTCTGGAAATGCTTGGGAGCTTCTGATCTCCATTTTTTATAGTAAGTGGACAGGAAAAAAATCAAGTGAAGGGCAACAAATTAATCTCTCCTTTTTTTGATCTTTACTTTTTGCTTTCATGTTTGTTGTTGTTGCTGCTGTTTTTCCATAGCTATAGATACAGTAACCAGTACACTTCCCAAGTTCAGAATGAAAATACTGAACAAGACAGGCCTCTTGTCACAAGACAAAGGAGATTAAATTATCTAAAAAATAAGATTAACATTATATATTTTTACAGTAACAGATCAATAGCAACAATGGTATCTTTCAGTAATTCTACTGCTTAAATACCCATGTAAGCTGAACGCTGTTGTTTTTGTGACATGTTTAATTTTTTTGTTAAGCAACACTTTTATTCTTGCACTTCCAGGTATGATTTTATTCTTTGCATTTGAGTTCAACCATGCATGATCAACACTATCTTTACCTTAGCTTTACTTTGATGTGAAACTTTATCCTA
Source organism: Psilopsiagon aymara (assembly GCA_024733675.1). Taxonomy (NCBI): domain Eukaryota; kingdom Metazoa; phylum Chordata; class Aves; order Psittaciformes; family Psittacidae; genus Psilopsiagon; species Psilopsiagon aymara. The sequence goes on from JANRGW010029700.1 coordinate 48,727, forward strand.
AAAAGCAACTTGCTGCATGATTAGCTAAATTATAATTCATGGTTCATGCTTTATTGCACATACTCATCTATACATTGCATAGATTAGGCATCTCACTGTTTTAATGGCAGTGTAGCTATGGAATGAAAAACAAAGATATGTCTTTTAGTAAGTAAAGAAAACATTAATGGCCTCACTTCCTAAAGTTATATCCCAATAAATATGAAGAATAGGTGAATAAAGTGTCATGAATTCCACAGTCATTTGCTGGTATTATAGTATGCCTGTGATAAACAAAGTGAAGCAGACTGTTGAAAACACTACTTTTGTACTCTTCAAAATTGTATGCATTTATACACTGATTCATTTGAACAAAATGTAAATTTAAAGTCTTAATTTTTCATTTGCTAGTACATTGCTAGTGCATTTTTCATATCTCAATTATAGCCATTTATTTTGTAGCTCATTAAAACATTCATTCTTCATCAGTATAACTGTTTTTCCTCAACAGGTTAATTTTTTTTAGATTTGTGCACTTTACTTACATGCGTCCAAATCAGTTTTGCTGTTAAAAAAGACCTAAAATAAGCTTAAATGCATCAAACTTCCCAATATTTTGCAAAACTATTTTAGTTTTCTTCAGTCACTTTGAAACACACCAGCATGATTTCCTTTGGATAATTAGAAAGCTCTAAACCTGACTGCAAAGAATATTATAGTCAAGCAGACTTTGGCATGCAAACAGATATCAGATCCTACGTACCGTATTGTGGTCATCAGGTCCCCCAATTAGAGCTCAGAATTATAGAATGGTTACAGTTGGAAAGGACCTTAAGATCATCTAGTTATTATTCCTGAATTACAGTTCATTTCTCAACAGGCAGGAGGAAATGACAACAGTTAGTGAGATGTTTATATATCCTGCAACATCTTATAGAATTAAGCTTTAGATTAAAAAAAATAAATAAATAAGAAAAGAATGGCTGAAAGAACATTGCCAACTGTCCTGGGTTCAGCAGTAGCATTCATTTTTCTCCTTCTTTGTAGCTGGTGCAGTGCTGCAATTTTGACAATTGGCCTGGGAACAGTGCTGATAACACCGATGTTTTTAGCTGCTGCTCAGTAATGTTTACCCTGACCAAGGACTTTCTGAGTCTCATGCTCTGCCAGGGAGGAGGGGAAGCCGGAAGGAAGCAGAGACAGGACACTTGACCCAAACTAGCCAGAGATATTCCATACCACAGCATGCCATGCCCAGGTTGAAAAAACTAGGGGCAGGGACCTGGAAGAGGGGGTTCACCGCTTGGTCAGGCTGGGTATTGGTGGTGAGTGGTTGTATTCTCTTCCCTTGTTGTTTCTCTTGTCATTATTGCTATTGGTGGTAGCAGTAGTGATTTGTGTTATACCTTTAGTTTATACCTTTAGTTATGGGACTGTTCTTATCTCAACCCATGGGAGTTGCATTCTTTCAATTCTCCCCCTTATCCCCCTGGGAACAGGGGGAAGAGAGAGGGGGGAGTGAGTGAGCAAACTACGCGGCTGACTGGGCTTAAATCATGACACCAAGAAACTTTGCTCTTTATAGATTCTATTTGAAAGTGACTAAAGTGAAATAATGTTCCTGTGCAGCATTGATGGCATATAATCACAATGCTTCTTACATGAACATTTAAGCAGGCACAGCTTTGAGTTTATTTCATGCTGCATTTCTGAATAATTGGTAAAGTGATCTTAATCCTTTCTTTTCCTTAATGAAATATTATAAAGCTTCAATTTTAAAAACACAAATACAGAACATCTAATGGCATTTTTCAGTTTATTTTTTTATGAAGATTCACATTTCCATACCACTATTAATAACTGCCAAGTAATATAAGAAACTACCTGTATCTTCCTCCATAATTATTAAAGCCTATAGAGGTAAAAATGTAGAACTAGGCCACTCATTTTCTATCCATAAGTGGATGGGGCTTTTTTTCTCCACTGAGTTTTCTTCTGAGGAGGAAATACTAGATCTCACCAATTCTGATGGTAATGCAGTACAGCTTTGAAGTCTTGAGAAATTAAATTTGAAACAGCGAGAGTATTTTACAGGAAGTTTTTTTGCAAGTGTGCAACTCCAAGCCCTGTCTTCTAGTGAGATATTTAAAATTTTCTTTTTAGCTGAACAGGAAGTAATTATATTTCGTCTTAGATTTACATGCTTACCATGCACTAATAGTATAAATACACCTTGCCCTCTAGTGTGCATTTTCTATATGAAAGGTCAATATCTTTACACAGGGGACTTGGATTTGTTAGGAATTAAGCAGAAGTACAGGAGTCCTACAGACAGTATTCTAAACACCAAATGGATTTTCTAGAGAAATACGGTTCTCTCCAAAGCATACACTTTGGCACATATACAATTAACAACAAAATTTTGTACAAAAGTTGAAACATTCTGAGAATGGTGCTAGTTTTTTTCAAATTTCCTAGGACATTTCTACAAGGGAACTGCACAGCAGCATATTAAAGTAATTATTCTTCAATGATTACATTTTGGTTCCATTGCAATTTGCTGGCACTTTGTGACAAATATTCACTTCTTTATAACACTGAGTTTATTCACAGCTTCAGATACGTACCATATTCTTGTCCATGGTGTATTACCACTATTGAAAAGACTACATAGATTTAAGGTTCAATCATTCTCAATCTTGATTAATGATCATATCATAAGAGAAAAGAAATAGTTTGGTGATCAACAGGTAGACAAAACTAATCAAATAAGAAAAAAAATTCAGTAACATAAGTAAAATTAAGCTCAGAAGGGAAACACATTTGAAGTTTTCTATAAAATGAAGGTCTAGGCCTATATTAAGCATTGGTAGAGACAGTTTATCAACCGTGCTATTCACATCCAGAGGAAAATGGCGTAAGCAGGGAATTATACTATACTGGACACAGAACTTTACATTTTGCTTATTGGCTTGATATTCACTGTCATATTAATCTTTAGCCATCAGACAAATTTTGACCTTGGCACCTGTAAAATTGCCATTTAAGAAATCACAGCACAGAGTCACAATGATCCAGAGAGATGAAAACAAGCAAATGCATGATCAAACAGGGAAAACTTACAGAAGGAAAGCAATGGAAATATCTTTGCTGAATAGCTGATGACTATCCAGATGCTCTAACTCAAATAATTATATTGACATAAGTTATGTAAAATTAAGGACAAAGGGGCAGGCATATGAAAGCAGAGATTTTTAAAATTTTATTATTATATGAGGAAAAAGCTTCTGAAAAAAAAATTGATTTTCAAACACATGGAACAAATTGAGACATAGACAAGTTGGTGTCGTGGTTTAAGCCATAAATTAGCCACGCAGTTTGTTCACTTACTTCCCCCTTTTTCTTCCCTCTGCTCCTGGAGGGGTGGGAAGGAGAATCGAAAGACCACAGGTTGAGATAAGAACATTTTAATAACTAAGGTATAACACAAACCACTACTGCTACTACTAGTAATAATAATG